>JAXBDA010004236.1:0-29967 GCA_036023075.1 Gaultheria prostrata | reverse complement strand
TGCTTGTCCACAACTCTCCAAACTGGGTAGTAGCCAAATTTTCCGGTCTGAACCGAAAAGGTGAAAGTAACCACACTCTACCAGCCCGATCACAATTCAGCAATACATGAGTGGTAGTCTCCTCCATTAATCCACAAACTGGACACACCGTCGGCACCGGTACTTTCCGTTGGGCTAACATTTTGTTAACGGGAAGGATATCGTGCAAGCTACGCCATAGAAATAGTTTGAGTTTGTTAGGAGCCTGAATGTGCCATATCCGTTTCCATTTACCTTCATCAACACTACTGCCACTAGCTTGCCCACCGTCAACATTACGGTTTAGAGTTTGTTGTCCCAACTGTTTGGCAATGACGTACGCCGACTTGACTGAGAATTTCCCATTCGGTGAACCCCTCCAAATACGCTCATCCAGTTGGTCAGTGGTGCTCAATGGTAGACACAGAATTTGTTCAGCATCTCGAGGATTAAACACAACCCTTATCAATGACTCGTTCCATTCCTTACAATCTTGGTCAATGAGTTCACTAACCTTCTCACAATGCACATTTTCCGGTCTAGGTGATAGGATTGTTGGTAGTAAAGGATCCTCAAGCCATGGATCATCCATATCGCAATCTTCGTACCCGTAGCTACTCTCCATCATTAAGATAAGTCACTCTTTTTTTAGATTTATATTTAGGGTGCACTTTCATATCATAGAGTTTTAATGGTTTAGGCACTTTCATAGGGTACCCTAAAATTTAGGTTTAGGGTGCACTTTCCTATTATAGGGTTTTAGTAGTTTAAACACTTTTATAGGGTACCCTAGAGTTTAGATTTAGACAATTTCATACGGTACCCTAGGATTTAAGCACTTTCATTTGGGCACCTTAGGGTTTAGGTTCAGACACTTTCATAGGGTACCCTACTGTTTAGGTTTTAGGGTTCACTTTCCTATTATAGAGTTTTAGTAGTTTAAGCACTTTCATAGGGTATCCTAGGATTTAGACATTTTCATAGGGTACCCTAGGATTTAGGCACTCTCATACGATTTGGGGAATTGAGGAGAGAGAGAGAGGGGGATCAACTGCAACTTGAACTTTTCGGTGCATTTACTTACACAGAGTTGGCAGAACAGCCCATGCTGGAATCGTACCGGCCCGTAATTGTCTCTAAAAAAAATGCTCAAAACCACTCACTTTTTTCAGAAAACCACCTTACTTTTTGGTCCATAGATTTCAATTTGAAGAATGGACGGCCGGATTTTAATCAAAGATAAATCCAACAGCTAAAACAATCTTGAATACTTTAATCCTTTTTTAAGGTATCAATACCTTAAAACCTCTTTTGTAATATAAATCAAGATGTACGAGGAATCTATTACTAGGCCCATAACGTGGCTTGATCATTTTTATTGTTGCCCACATTTTAAGCTTCTAGTTGGGTGATCATATGATCACTTTGGCTATGTAGGCCAAAGATTGGCACAAAGTACTATGTTGCAACAAACAAAAACAACAAAAGTAATAAAAAAAAAGTGTACTAGAACGAAGGGTTTGTAATCTAGCGATTATCTTCTGGTTCTTTCACAAAGGAGACCAGGTTTCGAGCCCCAACAAAGGCTTTTGGGGTTTAGAACTATAGCTAGCTTTTAGACCTCTTCTGGACTAACTCACTAACTTCCCCGTTAACCCCACCGATGTATACCGAATGGAAAAAAAAAATTGTACTGAAAATGCTTTAAAGTAGGAACCTAAACGTTTGGACAAAGCTAACCTATTAAGGCTCCGTTTGGGAGCCTCTTTTTTTATTTTTTTGTTTCTCTTTTTTGGTTTATGGGTGTTTGGCAGCCAAGGGGAGAAAGTGTTTTTTCAAAAACTGTTTCTCCATTTTTTGGGATAGAGAGAAGAAATCAAAAAGAGGTTCACACCTCCTTTTCAACTTCTACTTATGGATTTCTCCCATCTCTCTCTCCCAAAATGCATTTTACACATTTCTCCCAAACACTCATCCCAGATTCAAAAGTCATTTTGGCCATAATTCAAAAAATTAAAAAGCCAAAAAATTAAAAATGAAAAGCTAAAAAGTAGGCTCCCAAACACCCTCTAAGCAATGGGGAATTGTTAGGAAGAGATTGAAGAAGATGAGACCGGGCTAGATGGGTAAAGATTCTTCTTTCACAATTGGCACCTTTAGTACACACTGCATCTATGAAAATGATATCTCTTGGGATTCCCTATTAATAGCATATACTATAAATCATTTTCCAATAAAAAAGAAAAAGAAAATAGTGTACTATAAGTGGAAGTAAGTAAGATTAAAGAAATCGTATCGTCATTGATCAGATCAAGTCGTCGTCGTCGTCGTCTACTCAGATACTCATGATTGAATTTTTTTTTCAAATATTTCAGTCGTGTAAGACATAAGTTTTGTATGCCCTGTAGAGTGAAAACGTTAAAATCTGCACTGCAAGAGTGAAAAGTTTCTAAGGGAATGAGAATGCAAATGCAGGTTTTTGTTTCGTACGTTCAGATTGATTATATGATTCAATGAGTTGGTGCTTTTGTATGCCCTAGTTTCCCAGTAGCTAATTTAATGGAATTTTCTTCTTCTTCTTCAAGAAATTTGTTTCATATTTTTGGACTTACAACAATGACCATCGACGAAAACGTTTGTGCTAACGCTTCATGTTTTGAAACAGACAAAGTTCTTGACAAAAGAAACCGACATATTTCTATCAACCGTAATTACTTCTCAAATTGTTAACGACCCGAGTTAAAAGTTTTCAAATTTGAGTTGGAAAAATAACAATTTGATAAAATTGGCTCAAGTGTTCACATTAACTATGATATCTTTCGAGTTGACCTCAAACGAGATTTAACTTCGTTCGAGCTTAGATCAAGAGAGATGGGTCAGAAATGTAAGGCAGTTTAGTTAAAAGCCCAACCAATTGGGCTAAAATAGCCCAAATTCGTACAATTATAATTCAAGCCCACACTACCATCTTCGAGTCGCGTGGTGACGATTACGCAGTTGTTGATGGACGGCGCCCTTTGTATAATTCAAGCCCACACTACCATTTCGAAGCGTGCTAACCACGCTCTTCGAGTCGCGTGGTGACGATTACGCAGTTGTTTATGTACGGCGACCTTTGTACTCCCTCCGTGTGTCCCTTTTTTTTTTTTTTTTTTCCTTAAACCGGATATTTTATTTTTTACCTTCAACAAAAAAAAGGGTAAAAAAAAACCACGATGCAAAATAAGTTTTACATTTTCGAGAAAATATAAGGGCACTGACACTTTGCATCAATAATTACGCAAACTCTCTGGGATATATGGAACTCATGTATGAGTAGTAGGACCCACATATCTCATGTGAGAGAGTTTGTGCAATTGTTGGTACAAGTGTTAGTACCTATAGCAAACCTGTAAATTTTTTACCTAAATAGTTTTTTTTTTTTGGGAAGGATAAAAATTTCAATAAATAAAAAACTAGTGTTAAAAATTTTAAAGAGTAATTGGAAAACTAATAGGAGTTGTCCCGTTGTAGTATTTGATCTTATGAGATGGTATCATTTCAGCCAAAAAAAATATAGTAGAGTACTAGTTTTCGAAAGAGGAATGATTTTCATGGACCCGGGGATGCTGGTGAGCGCATCAGGGCCGTCCATCTCGGTAATCGATGACCCAGATTTTTCCATGGAAGAGTCTAAATTTTAGACTCTTCCATGGAAAAATTTGAGCCGTCCAAAGCACTTTTGAACGGCCCGGATGCGCTCATTAGGGGCGCTCTCTAAGGGCCGCTCACCAGGAACCCCTCTTTCGATTTTCACACCCTTTTCACTTGAAAGTACCAAATTTCCCTTCATATGAAAATTTGACTAATGAGGTAAGGGTAATTTGGTAATATTACGGTGAATAAAGACAAAAATAAAATGTTTGGGATAAAATGGGGTGTGAAAATCATTTTTCTTCTAAAATAAGCTTTTTTTTGGCTTTTTTTTCTTTTAAAGATTGAACAAGCGATGAAAGTGTAAAATATTTCGATAAAGTAGTCTCAAAAGCACCTTATTTCTTATAGTCGAAACAGAGTAGAATTGATTAAGTATATTTTTGGTGATCACACACGACTAGGACTGAAACCAGTTCGGTTCGATTCGGTTTAGGGGGGATTTTAAGTGAAACCGAGTAAAATGGCTCGGAGAGAACAAGGAACCGAAACCGATTTTAGAGTGTCGGTTCGGTTCCTATTCGGTTCGTCCCGATTCGGTTCGGTTTAGAGGTCGGGTCAGTTTAGAAGGGGGGAGAGAGAGAAATCTGCATACCACGGTGATAAACATACACAAATCAATATAAACGAGATATATAATCCGATTCACACACAAACAAATCGATCCAAATGAGATTACATGAATCAATTAAGATGAACAGACATGTATACATACATGAATCAATCGAGATAAAAATACATGAATAGATCAAGATATGCAACGATCGTCATGAGTTTTACCAACTTGGCAGCTCTGATCTCGTCATCGTCATGACCGCCATGGCAGCTTTGATCTTGTCATCGTCATGTCCGCCACGGCATATACATACATGCCTTCATCATCGTCCAACACCACACCACGGGCTCCGATCTCGATCCCAGATCGCGAGAGAGAGAGAGACGCACTTAGAAGACTGGAAAGTGATACTCCCTCTGTCCCTTTTTAAGTGATCTGCTTGGAAAACGTGTATTTTGTGAACATTAAAAAAGGCATTTCGGTAGAACGTTTTTTTATTTTTTTTTGCACCAAATTAAAGTACTCAATGAGCACTTTAATTTGGTATAAAAACAATCAGAAACTTATATAGAGTAATATGTTTTTTACGGGTTTGAAATTACACGTATTCCCATATGGATCATTTAAAAAGGGACGGAGGGAGTATCATTTTAGGATTGCTTTGTGGGCTACAGTTATAAGCATGTAATATACATAAATGGTTCAGTAATAAGTAATATTATTTCCTACTCATGTCAAAAAGTCCTGGCTTGCCAAGTTGGTAAGTGTTGCCTTTCCCTTATGTGTGGATGGGGTTCGACTCCCACCCCTCTCTTTTTCTTCTAATAAGAGTATATTAAGTATATATTTTACATATATATCCAAAACCGGTTCGGTTCGATTTGAATCGGGATTTAAATTGCAAGAACCGGGAACCGAACCGGTACCTAAATTTTGGAAGTTCAAAGAACCGGGAACCAGACTGGTCAACTGGAAAACCGGTAAAAAAAAATCGTTTCGACTCGATTTTCCAGTTTGGTTCTTTATTTTTTTTTGTTCAGCCCTAAACAAGACATGATCTCTTGTAACAAGCAAAGATAAAATGAGATTACATTTCTTACACTTGCGGTACAAATCATGAGTTTTTTGCAATTATCATGCATGTCTCACCGTCTATTTTGGTCCATTCCACTAACAAAAAATAGTTATTTTAAAAATTAATACATGTCATTTTCTCATAATACCTTACATAAAAAATCGTGAAAAGTTAGTTTGTTTTAAAAACACCCTTAATGGAACACCCCCTTATTATTGATCTGAACTATTCATCTTGTAGAGCTCGCAGAGTAATACATCATTTCAAAAAAATTATTTTGATTGGAAATCGATAGCTATGTCAAGATTTTAATTTTTGGTTTATGAAATGAATGATAATGGACAATTTAAGTTTAAAAATTATTAACCTTCTATTTTTCAAATCAAAATCCAATTTTTGATATATTTACCGATGTCCAATCAAAATGATTTATGGGCCTTAATAGATGAACGATCTTGATTATAAAATAAGTGCACAACAAAGCCCACAATAGGCAGTTGTGGAAAACCCACCGTTTATGCTGCAGGTGAAAAGAATTAGGGAGATTCTACATGTACAACCATCCAATCCACAACCCCTCACATACACGTGGGGTCCACACACAATTATGAGGTGGGCTCCACATGTATGTGAGAGGTTATGGATTGAATTGTGATTGAATGATTGTGTACCTAGTATTTTTGGCAAATTTAATCTCAAAGTAAATAATAGGCGATAAAAGTACTCCATTCATCCCGAATTTCTTGTCCACTAGCTTGCACTATTAACAGTACCTCAAAAAATTGTTTATATTTTCAAATGTATAATATAATATATATTCAATATGGATCTCCTTAGATAGTTCTCGATGAGTTCTATAAATTAAAGTTTTCAAAATTGTAAGAAATATTATTTTGATCGGACATCGATGTATATGTCAAGATTTTATTTATTGGTTTATGAAAATGAATGATAATGGACAATTGAATTTTAAAAATTATTGACGTTTCATTTTATAAATCAAAATTTAATTTCTTTTGTATATTTATCTACGTCCAATCAAAATGTTTTTTTTTGCCTGGATATACTATTCTATGAGCCTTACAAGATGAACGATCTTGATTATAACAATAAATGCACGGCGAAACCCACAATATGCAGTTATGGAAAACCCAACGTTTCTGTTGTGCAGAAAAAGAATTTAGGGAGATGCTACATGCACAATCATCCAACCGCAATCCAATCCACAATCTCTCAGATACACGTGGAGTCCACACACAATTATTAGGTGTGCCCTACGTGTATGTGAGGACGTGGGGTTCACATACAATTATGAGGTGGGCGCTGCATGTGAGGACATGGGGTCCACACCCAATTATGAGGTGAGCCCCACGAGGACGTGGGGTTCACACAAAATTATAAGGTGGGTCACGTAGAAGACGTGGGATCCATACACAATTATGAGGTGGGTCCCACGTGTATATAAGAGGTTATAAATTATATTGTGATTGGATGGTTGTTTACTTAATATATTTAAAAATATTTAATCTCAAAGTAAATGAAAATAGGCGATAAAAGTACTTCCCTCCGTCTCGAATTTCTTATCCATCCGCACTATTAATGGTACCTCAAAAAATTATTTATATTTACAAATGTATAATATTATATATTCAATATGAATCTCGTTAAATAGTTATCAATGACTTTTATAAATCAAGAAGTTTTTAAATTTATAAAAAAATATTATATATTAAAAGAAATGGTAAGTAATTAAAAATTGACACATGGACAGTAAATTTTGGACGAGTAATACAAACCACGGACAAAATCGTCATTATCGACCCTCTGGAGTCTCGGGGTTCAAAAATCATTTTCAAGCTCTTCAGCCGAAATACAGATCGATCTCCTCTCTCTCTCTCTCTCTCTCTCTCTATCTCTCTCATCATTGCAAGCTAGCAATCTCTCTCAATCAAAAAGGTGGTGGTTATCTTGTGCAAAACCAAATTACTAGCTCAAAAATACTTTTTATAATCACGATCGTTGACCTAATTATCAAGGACGGTTCGTTTACCTAATTCCAGATTTTGTTTCTGTGCTTAATTTTCTGTTTAACTATCGATTGTTAATTGCAGAGACTTTTGATCCGAGAACGAGTTCTCCTTTGAGCTTCGAAGTCCTCCAATGGCTATACCTTCTGATCAGGCCTTAACCAGCAACTGCAGTCACTGGTAAAGGGGCTATCTCGTAATATTCGTGTGTAATTTGATCAATTTCCGTTACATAGAAATCGAAGAACTCTTGATATGGTTATCGGTTTTGAATCGGTCTGAGTTTTTGCCTTTGTTTGCTTGATGCATGTGTTGATTTGTTACTTCAGAATTTTGATAAGCAAAGCTGTACACGATAAAGCCTGACACTCCAGTTTGATGATTAGAAGTTAGCGTAGTCCTATTTATATTGCATCGTATTTATGACTATGATTTGATTTCTCTGTCTGGATTGAAGTTTACTTAAGCATTTCCTTCTTATTTGAATGGGTTGTATTTGCCGTAATAACGGTTAGTCGAGGTCGCAGGGTTGATTCCCATTGGCAGCGATTTGTCCTTGGGCCACCTCATCCTACGGAAACGCGTGGAAAGGGCTGTGAGAGGGGCTGAAGAGATTAGTCTGGTTCATCGGGACCCAAAAAAAAAACTTTTTTATGAGAAGCAATACTAGGATGGTTGATGTCTGGGTACCTCTGTTCAAACTGTCGTGATCAAATTGAGTGTATTTTTTATCTGTTCTAACTGTTGTGATGAAATTGAGTGTATTTTCGATCATTTCTGGTTTATTTTTTGGGGATTCGGAAGTCAAAAGTGTTTCCTTAAATGTAGTTGGAATAAAATACTAGTAGCTTAACTTGGCGAAGCTTTATGTTAGAGCTGTCTTGGGATTTTCCTCCTTGCCCTCACCTTTTCTTTTCCTTCCATAAATCGCTTCATAATTTCAAGATCCAACTGCAGCCTAAGTGGGATCATCATTCGAGAGCCTTTACACTAAGGGGATTTATCCTTGAAGAAGGCATTTTGAAATTCGCGTTCAAATTTATGGTGACCTTCTAGGATATTTAATTTTCGTTTTTTGTGGATATTGCATAAAAGTTCTAAACATTTAAGTTGCGACATTTATCGAAAATGTTTGAGATTGTGTTTCTATAGAAATGTACCTAAACATCCTTTCTAAAATTATGGAAATCCGAATAATCCATAGAAAAGTGTTGTTGCCCAATAAGTACTTTTAAAAAAAAACAGTTAGCAATTTGACATTTATACCCTGTTTTAGATGGATAAGGATAGATAGAGCCAAATAGATATCAGTTGGACATCCAATGATGCTTATTATGAGTTGAAATTTTAGGATTCTTTGAGATGATGAGATTGCATTTAAAAACTTTACGCCTATCCATCCTACGAATATTGATTTCTAAATCAAGCTTACCTGTTATACAATTCATTTTGTTCTTGCATACACATGGACTATGCAACAACCTTTAAAGCCATAATTGAGAAATTCTCAACGAATCGCAAATCCTCAGTATATTGAAACTGAAAAGTTCCTAATTTGTTCAGTTCCAATTAATTTATCTGGTTAGACTTTTTAGTTCACTGTGGTAAAATCAAGCTTACCTGTTATACAATTCATTTTGTTCTTGCATACACATGGACTATGCAACAACCTTTAAAGCCATAATTGAGAAATTCTCAACGAATCGCAAATCCTCAGTATATTGAAACTGAAAAGTTCCTAATTTGTTCAATTCCAATTAACTTATCTGGTTAGACTTTTTAGTTCACTGTGGTAAAATATAGGGTTCTAAAATTGTTTAGAATTTTGGAAGTAATGTCATTTGAAGACTTTGAAAATCAAGTACCAAATTTGAGACTCACAAGACGAAATACAAAATTCTCAATTCTAAAAATGTGATTTTTGCCGCACAAAATGCAAAATTGTCAATTACAATATATGAATTTCTCAATGGAGACGTAGGTATTAGAATGGGAAGTTTTCGTAAATCGCAGGGAATTGTGAAATCATTGTTTTCTTAAAACATGAAATCCACAATATCTGCAATTATGAGGTTCCCTCAAATAAATGTTTTAAACCATGAAATAGTGACTTCACATGGACTTGGGACATGAAGCTAAATCTCTGAATCGGAAAGGTAGGATTTTAGTGTTTTGCTTTTTCAACACAATTTGGAAATTAATCAAAATAGGAAATTCGGTCATGGACTCAGGACATGAAGCCAAATCTCTGGATCGGATAGGCAGGATTCTTGTTATGTTCTCTTTTTCAACTCGATTTGGAAGTTAATCAAAATAGGAAATTCAGTTTTTAGATAGTTCGAAACTTACCCTTGGTTCATGGGTTGATAGGAACAATCTAGTGTTTTCTCCTATTGTCAACATAGTTTGCTGCCCTTGAAAAGCTTGAGTATGTGATCACGTTTAGCATGTGTGGTTAAATATCAGTTTGTAAGAGATAAAGATATAGATGTAAGTTCAATGAAACAATTCCCAATTTAGCGGGATTATGATGAGTGTGCAATATGGCAACGTGATACCCAAAGGGTAAATGAGGAATGTTGACGAATTAAAGGAATTTTGGGGTTACAAACAAAGACAAGGGAGTTTCTTGACTGAAACTCTACAGTATAGGTTCCGACAGTAAATCACCCTTCCTTTTTCCCACTTTCCGTTATCTTTCTCATACTGCCTCTGTCCCTTTTTTATGGTCCACTATTCCTTTTTTTCTCAAGACCATCTCCTTTGAGTTTTTTGGGCTTGGTTCCTTTATAAAATCACCTTGTTCGAAAAACAAAGTGTCCATTTGAAAAAGGTAGTGGGTTAAAGTTGATAAATTTTCATTTTGCCCTTTTGAGTAGATTCTTTTTGGAAAAGTTAGTGGGAAAAAATGTAATGATGATGTCTCCATAGAGGGTAATTGTGGAAAGTTGGAATGTTTGAAGTGTAATGATGATGTCTCTATAAAAAATTGGATTTACGAAGTTGGACACTTAAAAAGGACGGAGGGATTTTAGCCCTCTTATTATTTTAGGTTCCTCACCGTGTTTTCATCTCTCTTTCAAGTATTTTACTTGTGTTGTATGGCTCCTGTATTTTAGTGCTAAATGCGTTCTTGCTTTTTCAATGGCATTCTTCAAGCTGTTCAATTAGTGTCCAAGCTGATGATAATACATTTCATGGCTCATTAGTTCTCGTTTATGAAATTCAATTCGTTTGTTTAGAGTTATTGTGATCAAATTTTAGTTTCCTACTCATAGATATGAATCACATGATCTTCAACTTCATTTTGGCCTCTTTGGATTGTGAAAATGTGGTTATATAATTGCCACCTAACCATTATTTTGTGGTCAAAACTATGTTGTCCGCAGAATTTTGAGATCAAGCGCTGGTTTGTGTGCCTTGTCGTTTCTCATTTAAAGCTTTTAATGCCTAACAATTGCTCACGATTATCTATTTTTATGGTCTCCTAAGTGCATCTTTTTAAGTGGTCTAACCCAAAAATGCAATGCCTGTTGATGAAGTTTTCTTTTATGTATCCAGTGACAGAGCTATTCCTTCTTCGAATATTGATCTGCATTATGCTCACTGCTCCCGGAATCTAGAAAAATGTAAAGTTTGTGGTGATATGATTCCCAGAAAATTTGCTGAGGAACATTTCTTAGGCACACATGCTCCTGTAAGTTTTAATTCGGCTTAATGTTACACAGTAATATATACTGCACGTCTGCTTCTTTTTAATTGCTGTTCCTTTTTTATTTCACTCCACCCTTCACACATATGTGAAGGGGTCTTGCTAGTTTGCTACTGAGAGGCTATTGTTTTAGAGTTACCTTATATGGTCAATTTTTTTGTTACTCCTAAATATTTTGGACTTCACATTACTCATATCCCTTCTTGAATAGGTATGTTGGTGCGTACTATTAATTTACCAATTATCCCAAAAGCTTAAGGTAGCCCAACATTGTAAATCAAGCTATCTAATACATTTCCTCAGTTGTAAGCCCATCTTGCATGTAGAGATGCTAACATTAATAGATTGGGGTAAATGGAACCAAATCCAAGCACTACGCAAATTGAGAGACTTGAATTCAAGACCTCTCTCAATTTGATGTCTAATACTATGTTAAGTCATCACTTATCCCAAGAGTTTAAGCCATTAAGAAATTGGTCCATGGCGACAACAGCTATCTTGCATGTACAAGCACCTAAATTGGTTATGTAGCGTTCTGGTCTCTATTTGTTTATGGGCATGACTTAGGCTTATAGGTAATGCTTTTTAGTTGATGTTGTCAAAGTCCACGTCATTTTCATTTCTTTGTCTGGTCATCAACCACTGGAATTGTTTGATTTGTGATATCATTTGGTGATTCAGAAGCCCCAGCAATAAGTTATCGTTTTGAAATACTAGTATCGTATAAAAGCTCTCATCTTCGTAAGGAGCGAGCTCCCATCTCAATGGGAGCGGGCTCCCGTCAAGCTCCTAAGTTGAGAGCGCAGAATCGCGCTCCTAAGGTTGGAGCGGCACCACTTTAGGAGCTCCTTGCAACTAAGCTTTCAATGTATCTTCACCCATTCTAGTTTATGTGGTCAAGGAGGTGGGGAAAACTGTGGAACTCTATAGGAAAGCCTTAGCTAGAGTTTGAAACTTGAATAAATGCGTCTTGATTTATGAGTTGACTTGGAAAGAGAAGGCGTTGATTGTGTAGTCTGGAAGTAGTGTGAGTGGTTTTGGAGTCAAGCATGGGGTCAAGAACTATAGAAGGATAATTGTTGTTGCATGTGGAGTTGAAGGTGATTGAAACACACTAACATGACCCATAAGCATTTGAAGGATTCATGAGTTTGTAAATGACATTCATTATATGATAAGCATAAGGGAATGCAATGTGAGATTGTGAAATTAAAGATGGTGTTGGGTTGCACCTTTAGAAGAATGTTTTTCTTAGGAATTAAGGGAATAAAAGAAGCATTAAGGTTCCTCTCAATAGAGCCGGACTCATGAAACTAATCGAAAATAGACATATGTTAGCTCTAAGGATGCTTCACCATTCTGTTGAAAAGCCATAGAAAAACCATCCGGACCCCATGTGCGATCTCTATCACATTCTTTTCGGGCAGCCAGTAACTAATGATAGTATCAGGAGAGGATGTAGAATACTGCCTGAAAAGTCTTGTTTAGGTAGCAGGAGATTCGGGGCATCTTTCCTTGTTCATTAAATGGTGCAAATTGTTGGTAAAATTATTGACATCATTTGTTGTTGCTTGTGCAACGCAAGATACTTTTGTGTCAGTTTTCTTTAGTTGGAAAGGTGGAATGAAAACAAATCATGGCAATACTAAGAAATCACACTTTTTTTACGGAGTGCACAAGTTATGGTAAAAATTTCTTTGCATATGAGATTATGATTAACTTGGCTAAATAGGAAAGCTAGATCCATTACTCGTTTCCCTTTTGGCATTTTTAAGAATTCCACTACTTGACAGAGCTAAGGAATTAAGAACAACAATAATGAAATATCATAGCCAAGGATTAAAAAACTGGCCAAGTGGTTGAATATTGGCCTGTCCGAACCGGTTTTGGCAACTTGTTTGTAACTTCGGATGCACACCGGTATAGTGTGTGAGACCAAAATTGCTACCGTCTCGGCTGGTTCCACTACTTTCTGGGCTGAAAATGTATTTCAAAAGCAAGCCGAGCTTGTTCACTCCTTAGCACTATGGATTTTTGAACTTATTGGCTCGCTTATGCACTGAAGCATCACAATGGGTAATGCGTGCAAGCTGGCAGACCCAACGTACACCATTTGACAGCTTTTTCGGAAGTGCTGAGCCTTTATGGTTTTACAAATTTGGTTGATGTAGGACAAGGATACACTTGGAGCCATTATAAGTTCTGGGGAAACTAGAGCTTTCTTTCTGATCAATGTGGGAGAGAACAATTTGGTTTGCCGATCAAACTACAGGAACAAGCATTGAGATCTTTACCCAGCAATGGAATATTCTCTTTCAATGATATTACCTTTTATTTTTGATCGGCAAAAGTTAGTATCGTTAGATTGGCACCTTGGAACCTAGCACCTAAGTGCAATCCTGATGCCGTTGGGCCAAATGCCTCTTGGCCTTTCAATGACATTACCTTCTTTCTCATCAAACAAGCAGAACGTGTTTTCAATAGGTCAATGTTACCAATTGTCCAAAAAGCTTAAGCTGTTTGGAAATAGGCCCAACAAGGTATATTAAGCTATCAAACACCCTCCCTCACCCCGTCTTGGACGAGAAGATGTAAACATCCGGACATAGAACGAAATAGAATGCAAATGGAAGGACCATAATGGAAACTAGGACAGTCGCAAATGTAGAGACTTGAACACAAGACCTCTCAGAAACCGAAGCTCTGATATCCATGTTAAGTATCAATTGTCCCTAAAGCTTAAATTGTAAGGAAATGGCCCAACATTGTATATCAAGCTATCTATTAGTCACAACATGAATTAAGGTACAGAAACTTAAGATCTACGTAATCCAAATTCAGATGATTGAGTTATAATGGGAATACTAACGATTTCAGAAAATTCACAACTTCTACGCATGATTCTCGCTAGGTATACTTCCGCTACCGTTATGCCGCAAGTTTATGTTACGTGCCCCAATACTGTTATTTAGACCTTGATCTTAGCGACTTAGCCTTTAAAATGGAGATAAATCAATGGTTATATTGCTCTCTGTATTTACGTCAATTTCTTCGTTATATATAAGAACTTCCAGCTGTTGAACTGTTGCTAATATTTTTTACCCTAGCGGTCCTTGGTCCTCCACCCATTGTAATGCTCGTAATGCTTCTGTACACGGACAATGTCTAAGATGCACTCTTATAGCTATATGGATGTGCAGCATACTTCAATGAACAGATTATTTGTTTGCCAGAAAATTCTTGTTTTTCTCCCATGTCCGAGTAGGAGACACACCTTTGTGTTGGTCCAATTATCTGCCATTATTTAAAAACTGGCAAGTTGGATTCGACGGAACAAAATGAATTTCTTTTAGATGGAAGGTTGATACTCCCTCTGTCCCATTTTAAATGTCCCCCATGTAAAGTCGTGCCATTTTGACTTTAAAAGGAAACATATTTCTAGATATTTTTTTACACCATTCCAAAGTACTCACTGAGATCTTTTGAATGGTACAAAAAAAATTTTAAAAATATATTCTAAAAGTATTTTATTTGTTAAGGTCAAACTTGTACGGTCTCCCGTAGGGGACATTTAAATTGGGACGGAGGGAGTATGTTGTAAAAATTTGATGGGGAAAGAGAACTGAACTGAAATGGAGAAATCTTAAATATTACCTCGCGCTTTGTGAAATAAGTAATATCAAAGATTATCCTCATATGCTTAACAAACTTTTGCTTCCCTGTTTCATAAGCAAAACATGAATTAGTTGTAAAGAAGGTGCCAAGGGGTTACCACCCTTGGAAGATAGCACTACCCTCCAACAAGGCCAAAAGAACAAGCCTCGGTGAGGATTCAGCCTTCAAGGCCCAAATAGTTGAGAAGGAAAAAGAAAATCAACTTCCAAGATTCTAAGAAGGAAACATTGTCAATTACCAACAAGTCTGATTCCTACTTGCCGACCTCCCGTATAATTCTGAGTTTCTAGAGACCCAATCTGGCTTCAACAAAGAATTTGACAACCCTCCTCTAAAACATCTGAATTTACCTCAAAGCGTAAACGAGACAAAGCTTAACTTGTTATGTTCGATACTAAAGTCTTCACTTCGACACTCCTTCCTTCTGGCAACTTTCCCAAGTACCTACTATGTACCCATATTCTTGGGGATCCCAATGGTTGCCTTTTTGTCCTTAAAGACCGCTTCTGAATGGCTTGTCCCGTTTTTCTTAATTGCACCCTTTCTTCAGACCATCCCCCTCAGGAAAGCCTCATCTCTGAAACCCCTTCCTTCCCTGGTCTTTCCTTGACCACACTGAATTACCCTGCCGTTTTACATGAAGCAACTTATTTTCTGTCCCAAAAGTTTGCCCCATCTTTCCTATTTTAGATTTTCCATATTACTTGTCCGTTTTGACTAGTCCAGGAGGAAAAATTGAGACGTTTCATTCTTTTCTCTTCAAAAGTGGAGGAAAAAATGCATTGGATTTCAAAACATAGCAAAAGGATAAAATTGGATATCTATTTGTTTTGAAGATTACTTTTATGTATCTTTTACATGTTGGATTCCCATAAAGGGGCCAGCCAAAACTTTGGGATGGACGGAGGAGCTTTTATGCACCGTTGTGAGGCCTGTCGACTGAGGTGGTTATTAATTTACAGTTTTACTTTATCAAGAATTGAGAAGGAATATATTGTTTTGGAATTTTACTGTTAACATGCCAAGTTTTATTTGGTTACTGAATTTAACTGATTAGCAAGTCTTAGTAATGATGAATAACTATGATTGCTTGGGAGTAAAGCTGAATCATCATAATTCCCTCGGAAAAATCTGTATGGTAATTTATTTTTTGGCATGAAGTATTTGCATTTGTTTCATATTTCAAGGATGCACTTCTATTGGAGGATCCCTGTAGAAGAAAACAAATTTATAATTGATTTGCTGAAAATGTTTGGCTCCAGGATAGCCTTTCTTCGGCTTGAGTTCTCTAGTGGCTGGGTTTTAGGGTACTTACCTGAACAAAACTTGGTTGGCAGTCAGAAAAATGCTGTCGTAATGAAGTGAATAATTACTTGTGTTTGTGGCTATTACCTTCGTGCAGGTATCCTGTTCACTTTGCAGTGAGACGATGGAACGTGAGATTTTGGCTGTGCATAAAGGTGAAAATTGTCCCCAAAGAATAGCGACATGCGAGTACTGCGAGTTCCCTCTGCCTGCGATTGATCTATTTGAGCATCAGGTAGTAATATTTGCCAAATGGAAATCTGAAGTATAGCTGATCAGAAGGCATAAGGAAAAATGATTTTTATTTGGAACTGTGGCTTATAATATCCATCATGTAGTACATAATGTCAACTGTTTGCAACTCCAGGAAGTATGTGGGAACCGAACAGAATATTGTCCTCTGTGCAGCAGATATATTAGACTGCGTGAAAGAATTGTCCATGAGAGCAGGTGCAATGGTGTCCCAGATAATACTGCTGAATCTTCCAGGTAAAAGTACTTGTTTATGGTGCTACAGTTTTACGATGGAAATGATGAATTTTCGTTTAAAGCCAAACGAGTGACTTGTCTTGTTGTCACCCAGATAAATTTTAGTGGTTTAAACCAATGTTTTAAAAGCCGGACCGGACCGGACCTTACTCCGGTCCGGTTTCACCCCAAAACCGTCTTAAGTAAAGAACCGGCCTTAAAAGTGAAAACTGTCCAAACAGAGCGGTTGGACCGCTGGCCCAGTGGAACCGGTCCTGGGTCAATTGAACCGTAACGGAAATTTTAAACTGCCTTAATGCTATTTAAGGCCTCCAGCTGTAGCTCAAAGGCCAAGAAAGGCAACTTTACTCCACCCAAGCAATTAATTAGCGCCTTTCTCGTTGAATAGAAGGCTTGCAACATTTTATAGAAGCAAAAGTTATCAAGGATTGTATTTTAACCGATGTGGGATTGGAGAAATTTCTCTAGACTGCACATCTTTCCAACTCCTCCTCATTTTACTCCAGATATTTTTATATGCTTTTTTTGGTTACTTTTTAAATAAAAAAAATTAATTTTAAATATAATTATGACGTCACGTTTCGACTTCTGTCCCACCGGTGACCCATCCGCCCGGTCCCTTTTCCGGATCGCTCACCGGTCGAGTTTTCAAAACATTGGTTTAAACGCCTGATGTTTGAGAACCCTGGGGTGTTTATACCAATTGACCATGCCCGCCCATCTGTTTATGGTGCTTCGTCAAAGTAATATCGGTGTTTCTTTCAATCATTCTTAAACTCGAGTTTGAAGTCCTAGATTTTAGAATTTTGTTGTATAAACGTGAGAACATATTCTTGAAAGTGAACACTGTCCCATTTAAGACCTTGCTCTAATGCAGAACCTCAGGTATCTAATTTGATGGATGGGGAATAAGTCAAATGACTAGTTTGCATGGTTAATGAATGTAATCAGGATGTGCCCACCAGCTGTGGCCTTGTAGGAAAGGGCAATGTAGGGTGTGTTTCTGGCATGCCACAAAATTTGAACATCACAATTTCAGTTTACATTTAAACTGAAGGTAAATTATCGTGATTGTGACGGGAAAACGGAACAAATTGGAGCCTTCACAACTAATAAAAATTGGAGCCTTCATGACTAATAATTGTAGAATTGGTTAAGTTATTTCAAGAATGGCCTCAGTTTTTCATATCCGTTCATGAAATAGCCACCATATTCTGCAGCGCTTTATTTACTCAGACAGAATCTTAATGGCTATAACAAAGGGTCCATCAATTCTCATGGGCCATGAAAAGAACCCTTATGTCATGTTTGAATCGCCATAGGCCTGTACCTTACGTTTCTGCTCTTTAGATAGCATGTTAGTATCTTTTTGCTGCCAAACGGTCAAAACCTTTTGTGACCTGTGTAAGCTGTTTGCATTTATCTCCTTCATCATTATGAGTCTTGTTGAAAGGTGACGGACAGTACTGTTGACATCATTTGGAAATTTATAACTTGGTAGCAATTGAGTTGTAACACATGGAGGATAGGAAAGCTAAAAGTAGTAGACTCCTACCGTCATAATTTTTACTTTTTATTTCTATTTTACTCACCTTTCACACGAAAAAGAAAAGTTCTTCGCATGTAATATAATTTTGGCAGAAAAATATATTCAAAAAGTTACTTTGAGTTTGATATGCTATGTTATTGGGTTACATGATTACATCTATTCAGCAAGGGTACTTTTAAAACCATTTCGTGCTCTTACCCTTATCATAATAGGTATTGGTACTTATAAATGCATACTGAGTACACGAAACACGTATCGAAATTTTGTTCGATGTTTTCTTCTTTGCCCTTGAATTACCCGAATGCATATCATGATGTACCCAACACATACAGGAAGCTAAGTTGATATGACTTTTTCTTTGATTAGCATGGTCGTAAACTTAAGATTTTGGTCCATAGGTTCTTAAGTATAATTGTATTAAACTCTGATTTGTCAGTGTTAATTTGCTATTTGATGTTGGATTATTAATCGCCCAAGTCATTTGGCTGTTTCCTTTAATTGAAGTGTAATTATCACATAATTTCAAGGCTCTGAATTACAAAACATATTTCATATGGTCATACCTCAACCGTACTCGTACCCTACATTTCTTAGGTTTGGCATATCAACATATCTGTATCGTACCATTACTCATACTCGTACTTGTACACATGCTTCTTAGGGTTGTATTGGCTCTGCCTTTCTCAGAAACTCTCATGGCAACCCATAGGCACACGCAACAAGAATCCCTGGATTAGGTTCTGTTTAGACTGTTCTTTTTTCCCATTTCAGCTGTGTAATTAAGGATGTAGCATGCCTTTGTTACCTATCAAGATTGACAGAATTATGTATTCCGTATTAAATTTCAGTAGCCTGGCTCACTTTTGCTTTCATCTTTAATTTATTTGAAGGGGCGCGAGAGCAGCTGAAAGAGAGAACGATGCTCAAAGAAGGCCGCCCCATGAGTTTTCGCGGAGACGTCTCCTTTTCACCATTGCGATAACAGGGATTGCTGTTCTGTTGGGTTCACTTTTTTTCCAGAGGAAAACAGAGAACAGTCAAGTGCATTAGCTGCCAAGTGAAAACACATTGGGTGTTCTCATTTCTGCCCCGTTGCTTATTTCAAACTGCTGGGATTTGTATTCGAGATCACCATTGACCTGCTAGGAATCGTTTACTACTCGGACAGATTATGAGTATCCGATCTGTTCATGTGATGAGCCTTTTGCCATTTTGTTGCCAGTACATATGCTGTCTGTAAAGTAACAGATAAACCAAAATATGATGTTAAATTAATGTCGGCAACCTCTCTTTTATGTGTTGTGTACTGTTGTTCAGGACAAAGACCGGGAAGTGTAATTCGTTGTTTTCCTTTCAATAACATGTAAACAGGAGTTCGGAGGTACCATTAGTATGCTCCCTTTGTTTAGACCATTTTCCAATATCCCAGAATTGATGCGTTTTGATCCTCTCTCGTGTTGGGCTTTGTGTTTGGTTCATTTTCCTTTTGCAAAGGGGAAACACTGTTGGTTCAATTTGTGACCAAGATTTGAAAATTTTTGTTTAAAAAAAGTAGCAACCATGTTTGTCGAAAATTTTGTTACGTTTGACTTTGAAATTTTTACAGGGAAAAGAAAATGCTGGGGATTTTTCTCCAATTTTTACAACCCAAAATGCTAAACACTGCCAATGCGAAACCAAATTTGCCCAAAGCAGAGGTTTAAAAATTAAACAAGCTCAGGCTTCTGGAATTTGTGAAACAAATTGTGTTGATAACTCAAATGCATCCTTCTGCACTATCTACCCTGTTAATTGGAGAGAGTGGGGAAAAAAAAGAAAAAAAAAAGAAAAACTCTTGCCACCTTACCCTGAATTAGTCAATATTCGCGTAAGCTACACATTTGGTTATTGATTAAACTTCTTTTTTTAGTACTTCGGAAATTCAGTATTAATTGAATGTTCAATCAAAGTATATCGAACTCTTACCAGTAATTTTTTTTTTTCCTAGTATTTTTCTAATTTTGGGGCCAAGTCTTTTGAACATTGAAACAGAGGAATAGGAATAGGCGAAAAAGCAATCAAATTAGCCAAACAAATTGCAGAATTCCTGTACGAAAATATCTGATCAGTGGTAGTAGTTTGTCCACTAGGCGCATTCAAAGATGACTATGATTACAGCATGGCCTATTCAATTGGAGAGGAGGCCGCGTAACCATCGCCCAATTTTTCAGGTACAACGGCTTCCAATTTTGCTTACCTAACTCTCTCTCTCTCTCTTTCTCTCTCTCTCTCTCTCTCTCTCTCTGTCTGTGATGTAATTGGACTTATTATTCAAATCGGTTTCCAACAGCTTGCACATAAACAGAGTCATCAGGATAGGGTGATCGATCATAAAGTGGAAGTGGTGGTGGTGGTGGAAGAGGAAAGCGACGGTGACGGTGGTGGAGGCGGTGATGATGATTGCAAATTTCGTGGTGGTCATAATAATAATGGCACGACGGTGATGGTGGATGTGGCGGAGTGGATCGGCCACTAGAAATTTGTAGTGGTGATGATGATGATGATGATGAGGATGGGAATCAATGTTTGTGTTTGTGGCGGTTGATCATCACGTGAAGCAAAGACTTCTTTTGGGTGAAGCAAAGACTTGTTATTGAAGAAGAGGATAATGGTGGGAGGTCGGCGTAATTTTAGAAGCTTAATTAAAAGCATATGCACCTGTGGAGATTTTCAACCAGGTAGGTAACCACTGTAATCTCAATTTTTAAAAAATTAGTAGTAGTGCTGGAGTAGTAAAATATTACACTAATACTAGTTTGTCTTGATTACTCCCCGTCCCGCAAATATAGTCCGTCTTCTCGAGTTTCGAATTGTAGCGGAATTTACGAAAAAATAATTAGCGTATTATTCTAAAAAAAAAAAAAACAAAGATATAACTCAAATCTACCAGTTGTTCCCGAATCCACAAGAGAAAGAGAGAAAATCTCAGAGTCGTTTATTGATTAAAAAATAATTGAATAAAGAAATTAAGCTCTCTTATAGGGAAACCTTAGTAAACACTATTAAAAAAAAAAAGTATCCCCGAAATTAGGGAAACTATTAAAATTGGAAACTAAAAGGAAAAATGACACATTCCCAATTGGAATCAACTAAAATAATGATACATACACACACTTTCAACCACACACAACCACACACCCTCTCACATGTGGTGGGGCCCACTGTGGGTCCCACATGGGGTGGGCCCCACCACATGTGAGAGGGTGTGTGATTGTGTGTGGTTGAAAGTGTGTGTATGTATCATTATTGAAGAAAAAATTAGAGTTCTAAACATTTCCTAAAAGAGCGAATATATTAAATTGAAGTCCTAAACGAAGGAATTAGGCTGAAATCTACCATTGGTCATGACTATAGGGTGGTGGGTCTTGACCGCAATGCGATTCTGCTTCAGCCCACCAAGTTTGGGCCGATTCCGAGTTCGTCGATAAATTGCCAATTTAGGCCGATGTCAATTGAAAGTTGCTTAGAGGCGGCTTCGACCGGTCAAATTGATCATATTGGGCCGCCACTTGTTCTACATCAATATTTATGTGTGCGAATTTAAATTCTTGCCACCAAATTAAATACCTCAATTAGTTTTATAATGTGTAAAAAAATTCAAAAATTTATGAGTTACTAAAAATTGTAATTTGTTTTTCTATATTGAAGTATGGTTTGACGGCTGGATCATCCGGCTTTGACTTGCCACATTTTTCGAAATGAATCGTCCATTTTGTAGAGAGTGTAACGAAAATTATTGAGCTGGAGTAACAAAATCAATTTAAATTTGTAAGGTGAGGTGTGTGGTTAGCGAGTGAAAATTTGTTCACTTTCACCAAAAGAGGGTGAACAAAACCTTCACCTTGATTGGTTGAAATGGTGTAGGGTCCACGGAATCAATACGCTTTTGGTAAGCATGACATTACATTGTGGTGGGATCCACACTATTTTTTATGAACCCCACACCATTTCAACCAATCAGGTCGTGGTTAGCCCACACAGATGAACTGCTGGAGTCGTGTTCACTGAGGGGGACTAAAGAGAAGCAAGATACCAAAAAACTACTTGAGCTCCACACGGTTTCCATGCTAAGGCGAAATAAGCTGTGCATGAGATTGATATGATCAAGGAAAGCCATACGTAAATAGATACATGTTTGCTCATCCAATTTTTATGTAGGGCTTATATTTGGTACACATTAGATTAACACTGGCCATATGAAGGTACTAGTAAATACTCCTAACTGATATTGCTAAAAGTGCAAGTGTGGTATGTTTTTCGATTTCATTCTCTTCTTTTCTAAAATTCTCCATGAGGGCAAACTATGGCCAGATAGTTTTGTTATTCTCGCCCCAAATCCAAAAAATATCCGCTCGGATTAAATTCTCCAATAGTAACAGGTACGGTATGGTAGAATCCAAAAAATTCTCCAATAGTAACAGGTACGGTGGGATTTAAAAAATACCCGCTCGGATATGGAGCGGGTATGGTTTTGTTATTCTCGCCCCAAATCCCTGTACCCAGTTAAAACTATATAAATTATACGTATGCATATAGGTCGAAAAGAATCTTGAGTATTATTTACCTATAGAAATAAATATTTGTAGAGCAAATTATGTCAATTACTACCTGTTATAAACTACATAATATACTAAGGATATCATTACAGATTCTAGTTCCTAAAATGATGTTCCTGTTGTATTTTGCTCTTTCATTTTATTTTTCTAAATTTGTTGGTTTATCACTTTATTAAACTTAGAAACTTAGAAATTGATATTTGCTTGGATTGGTTTTGATTAGACTACTGTTATTTTTTCCTACATTAGTAGTTAGAATAAGATAATTTGAAGTTTTTTTACTTTATATTTTTGTTGGTTTGAATTATCTGGCTTGCACTTTGGTTTCATTATTGACTTCTTATATATTTTGATTTGGATATGGGTATATTTGGGGAAACCCTGATATCCTCAGTGGGGATTGGAGCAGGATGGTAAAAGACTCCCCAATTGGAGATGGGAGATAGAATAGGGTCCCCCGATCCATACCCTACCCGTTACCATCTCTAGCCAGATTTTCTTGAAATAGATGTAAAATTTTACGGATTAGGTGATTTTGTTTCCTAATGCATTGACGAAAAGAGTTGCACAGATTAGGAATGCTGGATATTCAGAATTTGCTTTCGAAAAAGGATATTAATTTCATTTTGCCTTAACATCTTAAATACGTACCACCATTTACATATTTCGTATGCATGCACACTCTCTCTGATAAAAGAAATGGAAAATGCATTTCTTAATCGAAATGTTCGTATTATTTGTTTATGAACGTAGCAAACATCTAATGACCTCGGATTCATTTTTTTTTTCTTCTTTTTATTTACTTTTTTAGGTCGGTAAAAGGGTTCGATGATTTTTCTCGATAGAAAATCGGTGTTACTTTATATTCTCGCAGTCTCTGATATGAAGCAAGCTTTCATTAAGCAGGACTAAAAAGAAACTTATCTTGTTAAATTTGTATTGGAAAAGAGAGAGCATGCAAAAGCAGTAGTACATCTATATCACAAGATTACTTATGATTTCATGAATAGTGCTTTTTTTCTAAGGTAATGATAGCTTTTTGGATTCTTTACATAGCGACTCTTGCAAGCTATATTTTTTCCCCACCAAGCTGTGGTGACTAATAAGTAAAGATAAAACAAAAGATATAAAGCCATAAAGAGAATTCCTTGCTTTATATATAGTTCAAGGAAAGAGCCTTAGCACTATATATAGCCTTTCACATAACTAACTCTTCAAAGATTGCAGATAGGTAAGTAATGTTTGAGCAACAATTTTCTTTATCAAAATACCAGGTTCTTGAGACGAAACAGTCATACCGGTTTATGTAAAATGCATTTTCAATCACAAAATATACAACGATTAGAGAACATCATTTTGATATCTCTAAACGAAACTGGTTAGGAAAAACCGTTGGCCAAGTAAGTTTAATGGAAAACAGGAACAATACAAATGAACCTTTGTTTTGTCAGTGCCCAGAATTACAAATTTCTCTTGTGCAGGAACCAGTGGGCATAAGAAGGGTTTTGGGTCAATGTCTCCTCGGGGGGTGAAACTGCAGATTCAAGATCGCCATGTAAATAACCTTGCATTACTACTGACTTTGTTAGCGGTTATTGCTTTTAAAGATAGTGGTATTCTGAAATATAGCTCTTTTTCTGATGCATTATTTTAAGTGGAAATGACACCTAATTTCATTTTAGTTTCAAAGGTTTCTAGATTATGCATATGATTCAGCATAATTATAAAACTTAGTAACTTTTTCCACCGTCTGATTCAGGTGGTGATTGATAATGGCATCCTTCAAGTTACGCTATCAAATCCTGATGGTATTGTCACTGGAATCAGTTACAACGGCATCGATAATTTGCTCGAGGTGCTCAACGATGAAAGTAATAGAGGGTAAACAACTGCTTTCTAATAGTACTACTTTTTGGGGGGTTCTAAATGTGTCGATTGTTAAGCAGTAAACATTTGAAAAAATATGGCACGTTACTACCTTAGTTTTTAATGACCACAGGCCGAGAACTAGGAAATATACGGCAGGACAAGTAAAATTCGCCGACTTTTATAGGGCACTGTAATTTAGAGAACTAGTATTCCGGGTAGCTTAGCTTCTGTTAGACAGTATTTTTACGACACAGGTTTGCTAATTCTTCATGTTGAAAATGTAGTTACTGGGATGTTGTTTGGAATTCACTTGATGGAGGCAAAACAGGAGTTTTTGAAGTGTACTCTCTCTCTCTCTCTCTCTCTCTCTCTCTCTCTCTCTCTCTCTCTCTCTCTCTCTCTCTCTCTCTCTCTCTCTCTCTCTCTCTGTTTGTGCCCAACAAATAGAAACAAAGGAGCAGCAAAACGCTAGGGAGTGAAACCAAACACATGTATGTAAACCCTCTTTACATATGTACGCATGAGCACATGCCCACGTCAGAATGTAGATTAGCTGAAAACAAATGCTCCAAATACTTCTCAATATTCAATTAATGGAGTACAATTTTAAGAATTTGGAGATCCTGTAGTGCAACATCCTAGCCGTTAATCGCATAATTAATAGTCCGGAAGCCATCTCAGTCAATGTAAAAAAAATAACTACGTACGGTAGAAAAAAATCAATGAAGGTTTTGCCTTTAGCTTTCCATGTTACTGGCATTAACCGCCACAAAGGAGGGAAAATTGGCAACATGGGGACACATGGCAACATCATGATACGGAGGCGAGAAACGCATGGGACACTTAGCGATGTTATGAGAGGAGAGGAAGTTGGCGCCAAGAGCCTATATGAAGATTAAAAAGGTTCCAACACTAATAAAGCCCAGTGCTTCTTCTATCAATTTACTTTCGACAAAAGTAGTTTACCTTTACCTTACAGCAAAGTATCTTTATCATTCACAGCCTAGCCTAGATTATTTACATTTCCTTGTAATTCGTCCATCAACTTTGGTAATCCGATGTAAAAAAGTTGATTTTTATTTAGTTGTTCTCTCGTTCTCATAACGGTTGAGAAATTTTTTAATCCTCGCACACAGGCAAAACACAAGCCATCATTCGACTTTGTCCTTAGGTCGAACACAATCGCTCTTGTAGAAGTTAGATTAAGACACACGGGCCTTAACATGATTTAGACTGTCACATAGTCCTGACATGCCCACACTACATCGCTCGCGTATTCGCGATAGTTTTCCAGAGAAACATAGTGAACCTATCATGGTGTGCAAAACATGGATTAATATCTGCTTTATAACCCACCGCTTAGGGCTACTTGGTAGTTGTTGCGGTTGTTCTCTTCGAGTTTGGGAGAAAGGGAACCAGCCCCCTGGGCCTGGCCCCTTCTTTGTCTCTCTTCTCTCTTTAGGCCACTTATCACCTAAATTCTTGGAAATTCCTAATTTCGTAAAGTTTCAAAACTTAATTTATTATTCACAAACTTAAATCTAAGGGGTGTGTTATTTAATATACCAAGGGTTATGAGTTTTTAAACCAAAAGGTATTTGGTTTAAATTGAAGAAGTGTATCTATTGTGAATAGACACCTAGGAGTTTATAAATTCTTGGACTCCTTAACACCAAAACACACAACGATTATCTCTCTCTCTCTCTCTCTCTCTCTCTCTCTCTCTCTCTCTCTAATACAACGTTCTTTCTGTTCTTTATTCTACTATTTTGGGCTACGGATACAAACTTGGCAAATTCATCTAGTGCATCTGTGCATTGTGCTAGATCCATGTGAGTTTTGGGTTGTATCTTTGAGTCGTTTGCGATCGTTAGAACCTACATGGAGGGAGCGCATAACGACTTTATGACAGCATCTTCGATGTGCCTCTCTCCATTACAAAAGCCAATTTTCTCAACCTTATCTTCTCATTGTGTTCCTATTTTGTTTGAATTGATTTTCAGTGATTTTTCCGTAACAAAGATTACAACTTCTTAAATAGTTTTCATTCTTCACTCTTTCAGATGTATATATTTAGCATTTAATGTTTACCAGTATTTTAACATTTAATTCATCCTTCACTAACAAAACGATTACATAAATTATGCTTGGTCATGTGTTCGATAATACCATTTTGTAACACTTTCCAAACATTACAATATTGATGAATGCTATTGGAGGAAGTGTTTATTGTAAATATTAGTTTTGGTTTTTGTCTTTATTTAAAAAGAATTCGCATTTGCTAGTTTTCCGTGATTCGGCTTGATAAGAGGAATCAGAAAAGTATAAAATTATGACCGAAACTTGAAAATACAAAATCCTAAAAGTGCAAAAAGTCGCATGAATAAGTTAATCATTTAAGCAATACTCTTTTACGGCTTGGTCGGAAAGTTGAAATTCAATGTTGTTTTTCCTCCACATTGGAAATTTGAATATTCATGGGAAAGACTAAAAAATGAACAAGTTTAACAATTAGACATTGACAAATCAAACTAGATAAATAATTTAGGGCATTGAAATATATAATATGGATCAAAATTTTGGGAGGGAATCAAGTAGTATTTATTTATTGGCATAAACGTTATTCTCTTAGTCCTAAATACCTAAGTCCACAAATATATAATATGGATTAATTGATGTTTCAAGTCCACAAATGACCCCATCACGGAAAGTTCTTGGGGTCCACGCTAGCCAGCCACCACAAGTCAATCTTAGTACGTTTGCAAGTCAAAGCACTAACATTAGTCCTAAATACCTTGCAAATCACTTAAATGTGAGGGAGAGGACCGCCGATGACAAACTTCAAAACCTAATACCGTGCCCCATGTATAAAAATCACCACACATCACTCTCCATTGTTATACTATGCAAATTAGAAACCATTTTTTTGTTAAGCTTCAATTGTTGGGATCGGATGGACTTAGGCCCAAGGTTATCTAGGATTTTCTCCGAATAGTCGACACAGGATTATAAATACTCTTGTTGTCTCTCTTATTGAGTGTGTGGTAACACAATATGAGTGTGACAGTCTGAGAGTGTGAGGGGGAAGCCGGTTGTGGCTTCCCCCAACCGTAGTGGGAGACGGTTTTTGCTCTCCGAAGATGTTTTTCATCTTGTGTATTGTGTAAATACTATATTCAAGGGAGTTTTCCTCAATTTCTTATGTGTGTTTTGTGTGCGTGTGTAACCCGAAAAACACAACATCGATATAGTATCACTCTCCACTATTGTAGATGCAGATTAGAGAAACCATGTTTTTGTTAAAGCTTCAATATGGTACCGGTTCCAAAACACTACTAGTACTAGTAAACAACTTCCAAAGAGAAGAAAGAAACAGGCAAATTCTTTAATGCCTTTTGATTGTGAATTCTCCACTTTGTATGTACAGTTGAAAGTATCAGTGGGACAAACCAAAAAAAAAAAAAAAACATGCACTACTCCAGAAATAATAATACTGTAATAAAGAAAAATGATCATAATAATAATAAACCCCAAATAAATGTCATGACCCAAGCAGTGGCCCACAAAGACGATCTTGCCCCAAATCCAACGGCCCAACACGAAGACGTATCAGACTCCAACAAAGAGTTGAACTTGAAATTTGGATTGGACCCATACAAGGCCTGTACACCTTCTACGTCATCCATCTTCAGCTCCACCTTCTTCTTCCTCGGACTCAGGCTCGCATACATCACCGCTTCTTTCACCGCCGTGTGACCCAGCCCAAGCACGTGCCCAATCTCGTGAGTCGCCACCGATTCCAAATCGACGGCCACCCTCGACTTCTCCGTCTCGAAATCGACGGCCCACCTCTCCGCCGCGTCCAAGTGAAACCTCCCGTCCTGGGGCGAAAACGCGTGGGCCAACACGCCCAGCACCCCATCGAACGGCTCGCCGTCGCCGTGTTCGCCGCCGAAGAACCCTATCTTTATGTCCGCAGCCCAGTACTCCTCCACCGCCGTGAAATTCACCGGGATCACCGCCGACCACCGCGCGAACGCCCGCTCGAAAACAGATTCCATGTCCGATCGGGATATGTAGTCGATGGAGTAGTCTGGCGATAACGCGTAGGTTAACGTCATCGGGGTCGGACGGGCCCATCTCGGCTCGCCGTAGAAGTAGGAGTAGTGGCCCGTCACGTGCGCTGCCCGGTAGCGGTGGTCCGCGACCCCGCAGCGCGGGGCCATGAGTTGGGAAACGGTGGCGGAGTCGAGTTTCCCGGTGACGGAGAGACCGAGGGTAGTTTGGTAATTTCGGACCGCGGATTCGAAGCGGTCGTCGAAGACGTCAGTTAAGTTGGATTCGGGTACATCATCGTCCTCGATCAGGTACCCGAACCGCTGGAAGTACTTTTTCAGCTCTGGCATGCCGCTGACGTGGCTTCCCCTCTCGGCGTCGAGGAATTTGGTGAAGTCGCGCGACGTGTTGGCGGTATTGTTTTGGGCGTGGACGGCGGTTAATTCGGTTGATGGGTTTCGTAGAGTTCTGGCGGGAAAACAGGGAAGACAAAGGAGGAGAGAGAAGAAGATGAAGAAAAAACGAAACATGTTTTGGGTTTTAGACGTTATTTTGAGATTGGAGCCTTGATTATGAGAATTTGAGATTCTCTCACAGCATATATGCTAAATAAATAAATTGCCAAAAACATTATTTTTCCTTAATTATGTAGAAACTTAAACAAATAAGGAAACCTAGACCGAGTAGAAAACACAAATGATTACATAATCTAAACCAAACAGAGAAATTGTAATAAAACTTAAAATAATGTGATACTATAATATTGAGTATAATTGGATGTTTAGGTCAGTTTGCGTACCTCAACTGATATTGGGATCATGTTATGTTAATAGTATAAATATTGATGAGTCGATTTTGAGTTAAAGTTAAGTTGCGGCCGCTTTAGGCTCTTAAAATTTTTATAAAATGTTTCAGGTGCAGCCGCTTTAGACTCTTAAAATTTTCATAAAATTTTGAAGTCTTTATTTTAATACAACTTGTAAGAGTACAATAAAAAATAATCTCATTCTTTAATTTTCACTTTAAGCCTCAAAAAAGTACAAGCGGTTTCTTTCTAATGTTAGTTTTGTGGTTTGGTTGAAGATAAGATTGATAATAAGTGTAGCGGCTGGCTTCACCATGATCCGTCTGGCCCCCTACCCACTGCTGGGTTCACCATCGTCGAATACGTGATACCGTGGACTTAGCCCGAGATCGAGGCACAGTTGAGAGGGGTGGCATCCAGCCCGTCCTCGGTAGAAGGCAACGCGTAGGGGAACGCCTGGCAGCTTCGCCGAGGCGACGCTGAGGGCTCGGATCGTCACAGCCTCGGCCATACTAACCCAGGGCGGAGTGCACCAGGGATCGG
>JAXBDA010004235.1:0-29977 GCA_036023075.1 Gaultheria prostrata | reverse complement strand
ACGTGTATTCTTGGGGAATAACCCCTTCCCCTGAAGCCCGATCATGATCAGCGCATGGTTGACCATCTAAGGGGGAGTACACGGCGTATCTTAGGTCCTTGACAATTTTACCCAACTTCTTCAATTTTCTCAACTGCCACCGGACAAAAGAGTCAAAAAATGGGTTCATATCAGTGGTGACGAAAGTCCGTCTCCAATCACAGCCAAGGCCAAAAGCCTTAAGGTCTTCAACAGCCAGAGGGGGAAAAAAAGTAAGCCAGTAATATGGATCCTGAAACTTGGAAATGTCCTCATCAGAGAGGCCATAACTTCGCATTATCTCCCACTGGTACTTATCGCCACCTGTTTTCGCTACTGCCTTGGACTTTTTTCCCTTAAATTTCTCCGGCGCAACCTCAGCATTAGCTTCCTCTGGTTGAGGTTCTGGATCTGTGGTTTTCTTCTCTGCTATGGTAGGAAAAACAGGTGGATTACCGAATTTCTGAATTTCGCGGCAAAGTTTGTCAGCAGAGGCCTTAATGGGCATCCCAGTGCAGTGGAAACCAAAAGGCAAGAGCACATTGGCACCCCTCAGTCGGTGATATCCTGCGGCAAATTCGAGCTTGGAGAGAGAAAATGCATGTCCCAAGTGAAGGTAGCCATTCATGTAAGGGAAAGGGAAGTTCCCAAAGAACTTCTCACCCTGTTTGGGAAGCGTTTCTAGAGAATCAGCCCTGAACACTTCTTTCTCTTCCCACCATTTCTGAACTTGTGCCTCAATTTCCAGAAGCCGGTCTCTTCGTGCGAAGCTCTTCCCGCTGTCTGTGTTCAACGCCATCTGCTGACCAGCAAATTTACAGAAACTGCAGAAAAACCAACAAAGATCTTCAGGAATCAGGACACACGTACCACTACAAGCAGAATATGCAGAGAAAGTCGAATATCTTGAAGTCATTTGAACTTCTTTTTTTCCTCAGCAAATCAATAGATCCTAAGCATGGGAAACATAAACTACAAAGAGGGAAAAAAAAAAAGAAGAAGAAAAGAAGAACGCAATGGATATCTGATGGATAGAGGAAGAGACTAAAGAAAAAAAAAAGTTTAGTCATTTATTAAAATTTACGTGCCGATTAAAAATAAAATGACATGGACCTGAACTGACATGCCATATTTGCATAACCCAGGAGAGAAACTGACATAAAATATCCCATTGTATAAAGACCAAGCCAATCCCTTACCAGAAAGCATATTGGTACCAATACGTAATACCACCGTAGGGCATAGGACTCATATATTCTCAAAACATAGTCATACATAGTCAGAGAACTTGACGTATATAGTATGACATTGAGCACCAAATCACTTCTGTCCCCTTTGATTGCTGTGCTCTGACCCATTTCATGTAAATTGCTCCTATATATTTCATGTAAATTTTTAGTACTTTTTTTGATAAGTAACAAAGGTTTCTAATTACATAGATCATAACCCAAAAATCCAAAATTTCCTTTAGTGCCTTTCCCTTATAAACATATATAGGAAAACATGATAAATGATGGATACACAAAATCAAAACTAAACAATATGACTGCAAGTCTGCAACTATATGAGAATAAAAAAGTAAAAATACTAAATACTAAATGAAAGTAAGCAAGATTGCTGAACCAAGCATATTGCGAGACAATACCACATCTACGCTTGTATAGTAACCTAACAAAAGCAATGCATGCAACATCATTGTCCACCAGCTTAGCAGTGTACTTAACAAATAAATCAGAATTAAATAGCTCACAGCCTAGCAGTGAGATATCAAGATTCTCAACCATCAATCATTTATGAAGCTTGGTGGGAAGCCCTATTGGCCCATTCAAATTAAAACCAGAAAACCGAAAAGAAAGCGGCGCTTACTTGAGAATTCCACTAGTCAAAAGGCCACCCAACTGCAAGCAAACGCAATAAAATATTAAGCTAAATTTTTTTGTATGGTCGCCTAAATTCAGAGTCAAGGAAAAGAACTGAAGAAGGGGACTCACAACGTTGTGATGTTTCGTGATTTGGGGATGCCACCGAAACAGCTGCGCGAACCAAATGCTTGAGAGATGATGTTTGCCAAACCTTTCATTTGATTTGCAACAAAAAACACATTGTCATACCATATTAAAACCGTGAAATTATGAAACACAAAAAAAAACCCAGATGAAATCATGAACCAGAACCTTGGATTTTGAGAAAGGAAATGAAAAGAAAGGATTATGGTTTCATATCCATATCGCCAAAACAAAATGTACCAATAAAAACAACCACCTTTTTTCCCCTCTTATCATATTTTCTGACAATTTCTCACCGCTTTAAGCTATCCAAACCTTAGTCACATAATCCTTACGGTCCTAACCCTCCGCCCTGCTCTCAATTCTCCCTTTGTGCTCGCACTCTTAATTCTCGCTCTAACAAATTTTAATAGTTTGTGATGTTTTGAAGTATACTTCCACGCCCGCGCTCACGGGTTATGTGACTTAGCCCTCGTTTCCCATTTGCTAAAATGGGAATTCCATTAAATCAAGTCAATTTGGTTAACAAATGATTTCCTCATTCACTAAATCCAACCCATTTGATTTTATGAGATTCGTATTTTAGCAAATGAGAAACAATTAGCAAATGATAAACAAGGCCTTAGATCCGCACAAGTAATTTTCTTTTCTTTTCCCATCGTTTTTTATAATCCAAAGAGGCTGAGAGGGGTGCTGTGGTGGGCGAAAAGGAGTACCTGGACAATTGGGCAGGCGGCTGTCGATTTCCGTGTGCCGCCAGCCGTCTTCTTTCTTCGAAGTCGCAACCCAAGCAGTCAGTCAGTCCCCTTTCTTCTTTCGAAGGCTACAGAGTCTTCTCCTTTCTGTTTCTAGGGTTTCAAGTAAATGTTCGGCAGAACTGAGAGTGAGAGAGAGAGGGTGGCGTGCCCTAGCAGTTGATACTGTAAGCAAGTGGCGTCCTTTAGCGCGGGTAAACGGTTCAGTTTGCCTTTTGAACGGTTATGAAACACCGGGTTTTATAAGCAAGTGAGTAGTCGGTATCTTGAGTGCAATTTTGTTGACCCTTATCAAAAGAGGGTCAAATTTTCCCTCCCATTGGTTGGAATATGTGTGTAACATTCAACTTTTAATTTATATTTAAGTGTTTAATTTCGTGTGCATTACTTGAGTTAATTGGCACTAATTGAAAAGTATGCGAAAAGAAAATATTTTTATTAGCTGGAGCACCGTAGCCTTGAGGGGTTGGTAGCACGGGATAACTTTCCCTTATAACCCAATATGCTTCCACGTTTTCTTCTTCTCTGCTTAGTCACAAACACATACACCAGACTAAGAGAGAGAGAGAGAGAGAGAAGAAGAAGAAGAAGAGGAAGAAGAAGAAGAAGAAAAAGAAGGGAAATTAAGGAAGGGAAATTAGGGAAATACCTAATTCAAGGTAAGACTCTTCATTCTTGATTTTAATTTGATAAACCTTGTGGAATTTGTGTAGCTTAATCTGATATTCTTCATCTAGGGAGGAAGATTTTAGGGTTCTTCTCACAAAAATTCGTGCTTGAGATAGCTTAGAGTATCTGATTTTGTTTGGGTTCGAATCTACCATGATTTTGAGTGAATTTTTAGATATAGCTCCAGAACTCATAATATTTTGAAATTTTTACTGTAGCTACCCATGGATGTCTTGTATGCTGTGTTAAATTTTCAGAATTTTATTCGTAGTACAGAAAATACTAAAATTGTTCTACCGAGCTGCTGTCGTGAACTCGTAGTGCAGACAACACTGTCATGCTTTACGGGAATGGCCGTAACTTTGTCTAGGAAGCTTGAAATTTCAATCCGCTTGATGCGTTAGAAAGTAGACTCAAGAGGCTTTCAGAATTGATAGGCCGCGTGGCTTGATTATTTTCCAGTTTTGCAGGTTTTGTAGATGTCCACTGCTAGTCTCGCTGGGTGGTCGTAGCCTTACTCGGGGTTGCTTGTCAAGAGTGCAGGCAAGGCTTTGGCTAGTTTGTAGTAGAAATGTAAATTAGTTTTTCTTTTCTTTTCTTTAGACTTCCGTTGTGGCTTGTAAAGACGTTAATTTTGTGTTATCAATAAAAGATAAAACTGTCTTTTTTTCTAGCTTTAGACATTAATTGGAGAATTCATGTTGTCTTGTTGCACTCTGAATCGAGTTAAACTTAATTGGAGGATTAGTCCGAGACGGGGTGTGACAACTTTGGTATCAGAGCGAGGCGGTCTAGCAGTGGAGATAGGGAGTCGGGTTTTTTTTGTTGAATAGTTAAGAGCTGGTTTATCTAACATGTTAGTGGTAGAGATATATTATTATTGTTAAAGTGATTTGTTACAGGTAAGGGAGTATGGAACATGAAAATGTGGTTCAACAGGAGGGTGAAGGTTCTGAACAACAGGCACAAGCCGCTACAGGGACAAGGGATATAGATAGGGTACTTGCAGCAATGGCACAGGAAAGCGAGCAACGAACTGCGTTCATGTTGTGGCAAACGCAACAGGCTACTGCACCGGTTACTGGAACAGGGTTATTAGAGAAGTTTAAAAAGTTATTCCCAACAAAATTTGAGGGTACAATTAATCCTGAAGATGCTGAGAATTGGCTAAAAACTATTGAAAGGGGTTACAGACGAGCAAAAGGTGACCTTGGCAACCTTCAGCTTGAAAGGGGAAGCTTTGGTATGGTGGGAGGCTAGTCAGAGGCTATTATCAACTCCACTACCAGATGTCCAACTGCCAGTGCCGCAGGTGATTACATGGGCAAGGTTTGTGAAAGCTTTCAATGATCAGTATTTTCCTGAGGCTTATAGATTTGAGCAAGAGACTGCGTTCATTACTCTCGACCAGGAGAAAGGGAAGATGACGGTTCCCGAGTATGAGGCCAGACATAGTGCACTCTCAAGGTATGCTCCAGATTTGGTGGATACGGATGAGAAGAGGTGTAGAAGATTTATGGCTGGTCTTGAAACGAATGTTAGAACAAGATTGACATCTTTCAGACAAAAAGACTATGCACATCTGGTTGACATGGCGAGGAAGATAAGTAAGAATATGGATGGAATGATTGATAAACGAGAACAATCCAAGAAGAGTAAGATGGAGGGGGGCCAAGCTAGTCAGGTGAACAAGTCTGGCGGATATTATAAGAGTGGCAGCAAATTTCAACATGTAAAGGGACAAAGTGATTCCAAACAACAAAGTGGGCAGAGGCAGGCGACGAGTAGGCCAGGTATGGGTAGAGGAGGCAGTTCAAGTGGTCGTGGGACTTCCTTCCAGTGTTATCGATGTGGTTCACCGGAGCACGGTATCAGGGATTGCTCGGAGGCAGGTAAAGGGGTTAAATGTTATAATTGTGGAGAAATGGGGCATATATCGAAGCAGTGTTTGAAAGTACGGGCACCGGCAGCATCTTCGGCTGGTAGTGCTCCTATGTGGCAAAAGGCAACATCGAGTACTCCTGTTGGTCGTGGTGGTGGTACAGGTGGTTCTATTGCACCGGAGAGAGTTTATGCCATGACACGACAACATATTCGGGCATCTCCAGAGGTGGTCACAGGTATACTTATGGTTTCTGGTATGCATGCACGAGTTTTAATTGATCCGGGTTCTAAGCATTCTTTTGTGTCAAATGTGTTTAGCATGCATTTAAATAAGACTTGTGTGTTGCTAGATGATGTGTTGGCAATATCTACTCCCATTGGGGAGGTGGTGATAGTTGAAGTGTTTTATCCAAAGAGCGTGGTGTGTGTTGGTGGTAAAACTTTAGAGGTTGATTTAATTCCTTTGGTGATGACTGATTTTGATATTATCTTGGGAATGGATTTCTTATCAACACATCATGCATCTTTAGATTGTTTTAATAAAGAAGTTGCATTTAGAATACCGGGTGAGGCGGAGATTAAATTCTGTGGCGATAGACAGAGTACTCTGAATGGTATAATTTCTGCACTTAAGGCGGTGAGTCTATTGAGGAAGGGTTATCAAGCGTACTTGGCTTATGCCGTGGATATGGAAAAGAAATCGTTGGAATTGTCTGATATACCGATTGTGAATGGATTTCCGGATGTGTTTCCAGATGAGTTACTGGGAATTGTGCCTAACAGGGAGGTGGAGTTTACTATCGAGTTACAACCGGGGACTACTCCTATTTCCATACCACCGTACAGAATGGCACCGGCCGAGTTGTTAGAATTGAAAATTCAGTTGAAAGATTTGCTGGATAGAGGGTTTGTACAACCGAGTATCTCACCTTGGGGAGCACCGGTTCTTTTTGTGAAAAAGAAAGATGGTACCATGCTTATGTGCATTGATTACAGACAGCTGAATAAGGTAACAGTACGGAACAAGTATCCTTTGCCCAGAATTGATGATTTGTTTGATTAGTTGCAAGGTGCTACAGTTTTTTCTAAGATTGATTTGAGATCGGGGTACCACCAAATTAAAGTGAAGGACAGCGATGTTGCTAAAACTGCTTTTCGTACGAGGTACGGTCATTATGAATTTTTGGTTATGCCTTTCGGGTTGACGAATGCTCCTGCAGTGTTTATGAATTTGATGAACAGGGTGTTTGAACCTTATCTAGACTCTTTTGTGATCGTGTTTATTGATGATATTCTAATTTATTCACGGACTAAGGGGGAGCATGAACAACACTTGAGAGTTATTTTGCAGACTTTGAGGGAAAAGCAATTGTACGGGAAATTGAGTAAATGCGAGTTCTGGCTTGACAGTGTTGTGTTTCTAGGCCATGTGATATCTAAAGATGGTATTTGTGTGGATCCAAAGAAGGTGGAGGCAGTGGTGAATTGGGAGAGACCAACTAGTGTTTCAGAGATTCGTAGTTTTCTTGGTTTGGCAAGGTACTATCGGAGGTTTATTCAGGACTTTTCTGCTATTGCATTGCCTTTGACAAAATTGACAAGGAGAGATGTGAAGTTCTTGTGGTCGTATGAATGTGAAAACAGTTTTCAGACGTTGAAGACTCGATTGGTGACGACTCCAGTATTGACTATTCCGATGGGTACAGAGGATTTAGTGATTTACAGTGATGCATCTCATCGGGGGCTGGGTTGTGTTTTGATGCAGCGAGGTAATGTTATTGCTGTTGCGTCAAGGCAGTTGAAGAATCATGAACGCAATTATCCCACACATGACTTGGAGTTGGCCGCTGTGGTTTTTGCACTCAAATTGTGGAGACATTACTTGTATGGAGTAACTTGTGAAATCTACACCGACCATAAAAGTTTGAAGTATTTGTTTACACAGAAAGAGTTAAATTTGAGGCAGAGGAGATGGATGAAATTGATTAAGGATTATGACTGCTCGATCCATTATCATCCGGGGAAGGCGAACGTGGTTGCAGATGCCTTAAGTCGGAAGACGGCTGGGAGATTAGCTTGTGTACAGTGCTCCAGAGTTGATGTTTTTACCGAGTTGAGGCAAATGGGGATGGAGTTTCTTTTGGGAGACAATGATACTTTGTTGGCACGCTTTAGTGTTCGGCCTTTATTTATAGACCGCATTCGTGACAGACAGGGTGAGGATCCTCATTTGGAGAAAATCAGGGGGAAAGTAATTCGAAGTGAAATTTCTGAATTTAGTATTCGGGATGACGGTATGCTTTTATACGGACAAAGGATGTGTGTACCAGACGATGAAGCTTTGAAAAGGGAAATTCTGGATGAAGCCCATAGTTCTGCTTATGCTATGCATCCGGGGAGTACCAAATTGTATCGTGATTTGAGAGAGTACTATTGGTGGGTTGGCATGAAAAGGGAGATTGCAGAATTTGTGGCTAGATGCCTGACTTGTCAGCGTGTAAAGGTTGAACATCAACGACCGGCTGGTTTGTTGCAGAATCTTCCTATACCTGAGTGGAAATGGGAACATGTGACAATGGATTTTGTGACAGGGTTACCGCGTTCTAAGGAATGATATGACTCGATTTGGGTTATCGTGGATCGGCTAACGAAGACGGCTCATTTCTTACCAGTTAAGACCACTTATATTACTGATAGATATGCTCGGATATATGTGGATGAGATTGTCAGATTGCATGGGGCACCTGTGTCTATTATCAGTGACAGAGATCCCAAATTCACTTCTAGGTTCTGGGTTAGTTTGCAGCAGGCCATGGGCACAAATATGAAATTTAGTACCGCTTTTCATCCTCAAACCGATGGGCAATCCGAGCGAACAATTCAAACTTTGGAGGATATGCTGAGGGCATGTGTTCTTGATTTTAAAGGCAGTTGGGATGAGTACTTGGCATTGATCGAGTTTGCTTATAATAATAGCTATCACAGCAGTATTGGCATGCCATCGTATGAGGCTTTATATGGCCGGAGGTGCAGGACACCGATTTGCTGGAGTGATGTAGGTGATAGGAAAATGTTTTACCGACAGCTGGAAAAAGAAACAGATGATGGACAAGAAACGGGTGATGAGAAAATGTTAGGTCCACAGCTAGTTCAACAAACAGTTGATGGTGTTAAACTTATAAGGGAGCGGTTAAAAATCGCGCAAGATCGTCAAAAGAGTTACGCAAATAAACGGAGGAGAGACTTGGAATTCGAAGTTGGGGATCATGTGTTCATTCGTATGTCGTCTTGGAAGGGTGTTGTCCGTTTCAAAGGTAAGAAGAAGTTGGCTCCGAGGTATATTGGACCGTATGAGATCACCGGGAGAGTTGGGGCAATGGCTTATCGATTAGCTTTACCGGCGAAGTTGGCATGATTGCACGATGTATTTCATGTTTCTATGTTAAGGAAGTACATACCAGATTCAACTTGTTTTGGGTTCAGTGCCGATGGAGTTGAAGGAAAACTTAACCTATGTGGAGGAACCTATTCAGATTTTGGAGCGAGGAGAGCGTGTTCTCCGGTCTAAGGTAATACCGTTGGTGAAAGTGCAATGGCGCAACCATGGGGAGGAGGAGGCCACATGGGAGACATAGCAGCAAATGCGTAAAAGTTATCCTCAGTTGTTCGATTCAGGTAACAATTTTGCGGACAAAATTCCTAAGGGGGGGAGAAGTGTAACACCCGACTTTTAATTTGTGTTTAAGTGTTTAATTTCGTGTGCATTACTTGAGTTAATTGGCACTAATTGAAAAGTATGCGAAACGAAATATTTTATTGGCCGGAGCACCGTAGCCTTGAGGGGTTGGTAGGACGGGTTAACTTTCCCATATAACCCAATATGCTTCCACGTTTTCTTCTTCTCTGCTTAGTCACAAACACATACACCAGACTAAGAGAGAGAGAGAGAGAGAGAGAGAGAGAGAGAGAGAGAGAAGAAGAAAAAGAAGAAGAAGAAGAAGAAGAAAAAAAAGAGGAAGAAGAAGAAGAAGAAGAAGAAGAAGAAAAAGAGGAAGAAGAAGAAGAAGAAAAATTAAAGAAGGGAAATTAAAGAAGCGAAATTAGGGAAATACCTAATTCAAGGTAAGACTCTTCATTCTTGATCTTAATTTGATAAACCTTGTGGAATTTGTGTAGCTTAATCTGATATTCTTCATCTAGGGAGGAAGATTTTAGGGTTCTTCTCACAAAAATTTGTGCTTGAGATAGCTTAGAGTATCTGATTTTGTTTGGGTTCGAATCTGCCATGATTTTGAGTGAATTTTTAGATATAGCTCCAGAACTCATAATTTTCTGAAATTTTTACTGTAGCTACCCATGGATGTCTTGTATGCTGTGTTAAATTGTCAGAATTTTTTTCGTAGTACAGAAAATACTAAAATTGTTCTACCGAGCTGTTGTCGTGAACTCGTAGTGCAGACAACACTGTCATGCTTTACGGGAATGGCCGTAACTTTGTCTAGGAAGCTTGAAATTTCAATCCGCTTGATGCGTTAGAAAGTAGACTCAAGAGGCTTTCAGAATTGATAGGCCGTGTGGCTTGATTATTTTCCAGTTTTGCAGGTTTTGTAGATGTCCACTGCTAGTCTCGCTGGGTGGTCGTAGCCTTACTCGGGGTTGCTTGTCGAGAGTGCAAGCAAGGCTTTGGCTAGTTTGTAGTAGAAATGTAAATTAGTTTTTTTTTTCTTTTCTTTAGACTTCCGCTGTGGCTTGTAAAGACGTTAATTTTGTGTTATCAATAAAAGATAAAACTGTTTTTTTTTTCTAGCTTTAGACATTAATTGGAGAATTCATGTTGTCTTGTTGCACTCTGAATCAAATTAAACTTAATTGGAGGATTAGTCCGGGACGGGGTGTGACAACTTGGGTCTCATCATAAAGTGATGTCATGTTTACCACAATGTGATGTATGCAATGCATTTTTTGATAAGCATGACATCACAAATTGGTGGGACCCACATCAATTCCACCAATAGGAGGGAGGGTTTTGTTGACCCTCTTTTAAGGAGGGTCAACAAAATTGCTCTCCGGTATCTTTGGTGAGATTTTTTTGGGGGGGTGATATCAGCATGAATGGAATTGTGTTTGGATTTCATAATAGGGAAATGATAACCTCGGCTTTAAAGGTGAAGGATGATGTGTAAAAAATTTACCCGTGTTTGAGAAAAATGTATTGATATTCGTTGAAATATATTGATATCAGTGAAATATGTATTGATATCCGAACTTATTTATTATTAGATACTTATTGTTCTCTGTCTAATAAATAGAGGTTAGCAAAAACCTTTTAGGTTGGGTTTGCCATTTAATTTTATGGGAAATCAATTGGATGATGTTATAGGATTTCTCATTTCAGCATGTTGATTTTGTGGGAAATCTCATAAAATCTTATGAGAAACCCAGCCTTATAATAAATTGTTAGTCAAAAAATGTAACATTCGTTTATTTTTACTACTTGAAATAACTATTTTTTTTGCGAAATACTTTTGGGTCAAAATTTGAGAATTGGGAGTGTCTTTTTGTTATTTATTCAATAATTGAAAAGAGGCTGAAATAAACAATATAAGCCACTTTTAACTAATTCCATCACGTGTTTGGTCAAATAATTGTTGGTCGAGGTATTGGTTAAATGAATATTGATGACATTAATTTCACGCCCTCAATTTTTCAAACATATTTATGCAACATTCTCCATGTATTTTGTCAGACCGTTTTTCCACCAACTCTCCTAAAACCAATTGGTGGTAGAAAATGTTTCAATTAAGTCTTTTATGGCATTCGACATCGCACCCGCAAGTCTGTTTTTAGAGCGGTCGCAGAGAGAGGCATCGTGTAACCAAATCCATGGGGGTACTCCGGGCCCAACAATCCCTCCCTCACGGTGATGCTCTCGCGACTCGAACCCATGACCTCTTAGCTCTGATACCACTTGTCGGACCGTTTTTCCACCAACTCTCCTAAAACCAATTGGTGGTTGAAAGGTTTTCAATTAAGTCCTTTATGGTGTTCGACATCGCACCCGCAAGTTTGTTTTTAGAGCGGTCGCAGGGAGAGGTATCGTGTAACCAAATCCGTTGGGGCACTCCGGGCCCAACAAATAAAAAACCCTAGTTCGCCTTGATTTAATAATTTGCTAGGTTTTTTTTTTCTCATTAACAAAATAACATCAATCAATATATGAACCAATCACTAATAGAAAAGAATTAAACAAATGAACACCAAATATACGTGGAAAACCCTAATACGGGTAAAAACCACAGGAAGGAATCAAATCACTATAAATCTTGTGCAATTACAAATATACCTATCCAAACGAAGTAAATCCTCAAAAAGTTCTAAGTACCATCTGCCAAATCACACGTACACCGCACCTAGTGATCCTGATCGCCGATGCCTTGAATCGCACAAGCCTTCCAAAAACTTCTTCCAGAAATCCACCAGAAGAACTCAAAGTTGATTGATGAGTGATGTAGAAACCTTTTGGAGCTTCGATTGAAAGATTAAAGTTCCATCAACTTTGTAATCGCTCCAAGATTCAATCCCCAAAAGGTCTAGGGTTTTTTTCTCCTCTCAAAATAGTGTATACGTTATGTTTGGAGGCTGTAGTCCATAACCCTATAAGAGAATAAAACACATCTTTATATAATTTTAGAAGATCGACTGATAACCCGATTGATCGAATGCTTGATCTGTCTTTTTTCCAAGTCGGCAGTAGAAAACCCTAGCAGACGCTTTTTATCTTTGGTGCAGTTCCGATCGATCACTTCATAACCCGATCGATCGCTTTCATAACTCTGTTTAAACAGTGTTGTCCGATTGAGTTTCCGATTGATCGGTCCATTGGTTTACCCACTCTTAAAAACTATTGTTCCCTTTTGTGAATCCGATTGATATACTAACACACAAATTACATGAACATGACTCATTCCACTCTTTTCTTATACATACAGACTCACTAGCTTATAAAAAAATAATAAAATTACAACTCGATATAAATATATGTTTTGTCAAACAGAATTGCCAATACAAAGACACTTCGGAATTTGGTCCTTACAATCTCCTCATTTGACACTTCGATGACAAAACACACTACAATGTAAAGTTGGTGGAAAAGCGGTCCGACATACTTAAATGACAATCAATTCCATAAATTACTCTCATAAAGATCGTCCAAGTCCATACTTAATATAGTTACACGTTCCCAAATGCATCATGTTAAGTCACAACCCATGTTCCATAAGAAATCGAATGAAATTAGATAAGTTTGTTACATTCTTCTAAGTCGAAAGATAACTAAAGAATAGAGTTACAATTTCATCTACAAAACATGAGTTTGACAAAGATTGATGAATAACTATTCGATGTATGCTCTCAAAGGGTTGTCATGCATTCCAACTTCCAAGCACTTCAAATCATGCTCCGTGATTTGTGCATGAAAATGAAGGGTTGAGCTGCACTAACCCATTAGAAAAATCTTATAATTTTCTAAATATTTATGAGATGATATGAACATTAGGATATCATGGAGGTGCGAGAAAACTAGAATGGAAGCACAACCAAGATATAGAATCATCAAGTAGAAACACAACATTCTCACATGCAAACAATGTATCCCAAAGGTGTCCAATTGATTCCATAAATGTCCAACGATCCCATAGGTGTCTGACGCATTTCAAAGGCATTCGCGTATCCCAAAGGTATCCAACATAACTCAATGGTATCCAACGGGTCCACAACATTTCATTTTCATGAACTTACTTATTTTGTTTTCACTTTGTTTATTAAATCAACATCCGGGTACTTGGGAACCAGCAATCGTTTTTTCGAGTCTTATGGGCCTCGTGGAACCCTTTTCGGACTCTTATGGACCTCATGGAACCCTATTTCCGAGTCTTATGAGCCTCGTGAAACCCCCTTCCTTTCAACTTACCAATTGGTGGTCATAGTGACTTGCTTCAACGCTTTCTCATTTCACCTTTCATTTTCCTCAATTGACCAAGCAGTTCACTTATTTCTTTTCAACGTATACAAAGTCTTACGCATCATGTCGCGACGTGACATCAAGTAGGATTCGCAATTCCGACTACAATTTGAGAAAATAATCGACAATACAAATTTAAAACCTATCAAGCTAATTCAATCAAGTTTAGAGAGCACGATAAGCAATACTACGAATCAACAAGAAGGAACAATACGAACGAGAGCCGAACGAGGATCAAAATCAAAAAATCAAATCAACATGATTTCTGGGTGTGGACACCCGTCGGGCGGACGCCCACGTCGATGGCTCCTCGCGATTTTTGATTTTGAAAATGTGTTTTTGGAGTCGCCACCCAGGTTTAAGGACCAAACCCGAGAAACCGTTTAAAAATGACTCTTTTACCCAATGGATTTGAAAATGATTTTATTCGTCGTGTGAAAACCTTTACTTTTTGAGTTCGGGGGTTTGGTTACGAGAGGGGAACGGTTTTAATGCACCCCTCTCGCCCAGTTCGTAAACCGGTCTCTACTCAATGATTTGTGGGATATTAAAAATGTTTAAAATTCAATTTTATTCACATAAACGGGATTCGGGAATGGGAAGCACGTGTACGAGATAAACACGATAAGAGAAACTACCGTGGATACTTGTGCGCATGTATTTACAATGATATGGATGAACATAATGCAACGAACATATTAATGACTAAGAGCATCCTCATCAGCCTCAACAAAAATTGGGCCAAATTTAACCTCAAAAATACCTTTTACAAATTAGCAAGTCACTTTTTCAAAAACTCAAAAAATCAGACTCTCTATTCTAACTTCACTATATTAAACTATTCTTTCTTTCTACTCCCACTTCCCCAAAAAAACACTACTTTAACTAAAGAGAGAGAGAGAGAAAAAAAAAATTATTAAAATAATCCTAAACCAGTGAATAGTGACTCTACCTAAATACCGGGTTACTGTAGCAAAGTTACAATTTGCAAAAAATTTGTAGAGGCTGATTTTGGGGTTCTTTTTCTCTTTTGGCTCAACAAAATACCCATCAGGGGCATTTGCCTCCCCTGATGAGGATGCTCTTAAACATGATCTGAAAATGACCAGCAATAAACTAACAACTAAATAGTTAATGCAATAATCAGAACTAATATGTTAGTCAGCACTGGTGTTGAGCGCTCAAGGGGGTCTTCAGCGCTCAGCACTCCTCAAACCCAACAGTCTCATCTTTTGCTCTCTTTTCCATGTACACCCAACCTTAATGCCAAATAGCTTCTGGAAAAGTGATTTTTAATATTTGGCTTAAAATAGAACCACAATAATAACTTTAAAAACTTATTTTTGAGAGGTAATTGTGAAAAATAAGAAAAATGGGTTGAGAGAGAAAAAGAAAACTAACAAGATGCTTCATGACACACACACACATGACACACCTCTGAGAGAATTAGATCAACATCAAAAGACTAAAATGAAAAGATGAGATAATCTATCTAGGAGGTAGCTTGAGCGCTCAAGACCACCTTGAGCACTCAAGCCAACTCTTGGCTTGCAGTTTTTGGCAGTTCTTTGCTCCTCCCTTGGATACCCTTGTGAACTTGTTATCCTTTGATCATCTTATTTGATTTGAAAACACTTGTTTGATGTTTATTTAAGAAAAATCACCCTTTCATTTTCCAAAACAAATACTACTTTATGAATTCCCTTTTTATATTCCTTTTAAGATGATCAAAATGAAAGCAATAGGTACCAATAACCTTTAAATAACTGAAAGTGACAAGATAAAAACATATGAAATGATCAAGCTGTATAAACATAACTAAAAATCAGAAGCATAAGACTGACAGAAGAATGACCTTGAGCGGTCAAGCCCCCTTGAGCGCTCAAGGCCCGATCAAACCAGAAATTTTTGTCAAGCCTTTTACTAGTTTTTTGGACCTTGTGAGTGCATTTTGAGTATGAGGAACTCACATGCACTCACTAACTCCCTTCAAATTGGACCAAAAGTAGATTTTTCTTGTTTTCCTACCTTTTTTAACTTGATTAAGACTAGGACTTGTGGTTTTGGTTGATCAAAGGCTTGAGGGTCAGTTTAGACGTTAAAAATAGAAGGCTTATAATTGTTTTGTTATGGCCTAGGACTGGTTCTGATTATATTTAGGTAGAATGGTGATATTCAAAGCTTGAAGGTGGATTTTTGGTATATTTGATGGGTTTTTAGTAATGATATGGATGAAGGTGGTTTTGATGGTGGTTTGCTCTGGACGTTTTAGAGAGAAGGTGGAGTGATTTTTGGTTGCTGGCTTTGGAGGAGGAGAGTGATAGTGGCAGTGGTGTTAGAGGAGAGTGAGAGTGAGGGTATTTATAAAGAGGGAAATGGGAGGGAAATGTAATTTTGAATTTAGGATTAGTTAAGGGGGGTGGATGGTAATTAGGGAGGTTGAGTGTGCTTGTGGTGCAAGGTAATGGCCGGAAATTGGGGGAGCAAAGGCTCCCCTTGCAACATAATCTCATCATGAGATCCACTGTCTGTAACTGACTGGAAGAAGGTTGAGCGCTCAAGGGGGTGCTTGGTGCTGATTCAGGTTTTGGCTTGGCTTTGGTGCTTTGGGCTTGGTTAAGGGATTTTAAGGGGTTTAAGGTTAGGTTTGAAGGGTTTATCAAGTCTGAGTCTTGTTTCGGTCCTCGAGGTATTCAACATTGGTCTGTTTCATCATCGGGTGCTTGCGCGCATCCCGGGTCCAAAATCGGGGTGTCTACACTAGGATTTCCATTCGGACAGTCGGGCTATACCGTCCGGACGGGATTAGCAGACAGGTTAGGGAAAAACTACAGATTTCACAGATTTTTGCTACACATCACAAGGGGTCGAATCAATTGAAAATGACGCACAAAACAACTCATAAAAATACTTCGAAAGAGAGAAGAAGTCCCTACCTCAAAGGTTTCACCTCCAATCAAGCTCCAAGCAAACCCAAGCTCTCCAAATCGAATCCCACCAAGCTACAAGCTTGTACATGCAATTCCTGGGTTTGTGTAGTAAGTATATGAATGTTGTATAGTGGATCTATGTAAATATGGAGAAAGAGTGAGAAAAATCAAGAGAGAGGGGAAGAGGAGGGAGGGGGAAATGAGGTTTTCTCCCTTCTCCCACAATGCTTATATAGTCCAAATAATACTACACATCCCTCCACTACTTTAGTACTTCAATCAAGCCCAAACCAAACAATCCTCTTACATTAACCCCACATTACAACACCTAAGCGCAATTACACAAAATTCCCAATTTAATTTTCGAAATGTCTTTTAAAATTTTACGGGTCTTTACAATTAACATCTTCTCATTTTGGCTCAACAAGATGAATAAAAAAAGTATAAAATATAGACCAATAAAAATATAAATCGAAGTGCAAAAGACAACCTTTTAGTGTCTTTTTGGTCGCTTTAATCTTTAGTGGACCTTTTTTTTTTAATTGTGGTTTATATTTTTATACTAGTACTTCTTATCTATTCCTCCTATCGACACGAATGTGATGTGAAACTTGTATTCAAATTTAAATAGTAATTAAAATTTTAAAAATGTGCCAAAAATTTAGGCCGACCATTACTGGAAAAAAATATAGATTGTTGGTCTATAGACTTGAAGAGATTAATAAATCTCATCAAGAATATTATGGCCCCATTTCACTAATTCAAAAAAGTCAAAAAGCCAGCTTATAACAAAAATGAGGCAGTCACTCTCACAATACATCACATAAAAAACCGTGAAAAGTCAAAAAAACTACTTAGTGGAACACCCCCTATTTGCTGGAGCATTGGAGGAGTACTGGGGGTGAGCTTTCATTACCGTATTTTCGTTATTAAGTTATAGTTAAAAGTTGATGTAGTTTCCGCTAAGTAATACTCCTATTTTTGTAACGTATGTGATGAGAATGACATGCGTTAAAATACGTAAAAGTACCGAGAATGTAAAAAAAAAGAAGAAAATACACCGTGGGTGATGCAAATAGGGTACCACGTGGTATTTGACGTGATACTCGTAACGCCCCATCACAGCCATCTATCTCTGCAATTAATGTTCGGATTTTAAATAAACTATTCTCTTTCTTGGAAGACTTTATTTAAAATCCGAACCATCAATAACACTTTTGAATAGCCAAGATGCGCAATGAGTCCAGCACCACGTGGCCTTGCCCGAGCACCAATCTCGGTCGTGCAAAAAAATTTGGACGGCCCAAAGCGGCACCAAATTTATCTCCTCTCCACATCCTCTTTTTCTCTTTAAAATTTGGGCCGTTCAAAAATATTTTGGACTACCGAAATGGGTGCTGAGACACGGCCACACGGTGCCCGCATGGCACCCAAAAAACTTCTCCTCCCATCGACTTTTTTTTTTTTTTTTTTCACTGAAAGAAGATTGATTTTGTTTAAGTAGAATCAAGGTCCGAAGACCGGATATCATCAAGGGGAAGATTGGTGAGCAATTAGGGAACAGGACCTCCCCAATCTTCCAATCGAGCACCTAATAGGGATTGCTTAGCCAACGAATTGGCTACCCTATTACACAAACGTTTAATATGAAGAAAAGTAAAAGAGGAAAAGAAAGGCACAAGCTCTAAACGGTTGGGAGATAATAGAGCTACAATGAGAAGTTCTTCCCCTCCGGTGCAAGTGCTTGAACAATTTGGGCGGAGTCACCTTCCACGATAATACTCAATAAATTCTGTTAGCGGCAAAAACAAGAGCTTCCTGAAAACCCAAGGCTTCTGTAGATCTCGGGGTGAAGAATCCAGTAAAAGGGATAGAACCTGTCCCCAAAATATTGATGGTCCCGGGCCACGATACCAACACCAACGATACCCTTCTGCCTATTGACCGCGCCATCTACATTGAGCTCCCGTCGCAGGGGAAAATAGTGCAGCAATTTGTTTGAAATCGCAGGGGAAAATAGCCGACGGCGAGCGAAGGAGACATCGGACCCTATACATCACCCGTTGTTGAAATTGAACATTGAACATACAGTCAGAAGGGGGCGAAAGAAAGATGAGGGGAGTGGTTGGTGGGTGTGGGAGGAGTTATTATCTTCAATGGGTACTGAGAACAAGAACAACGACTCGTACAGGAACAAGATCATTCTCTACTGCCAATGAAAATGGCGGTGATGAGGTCATTCAAAGCTCAAAGGTCAAAATCTTCGATCGTAATCTCAAACGCAAACAAGTTAAGCCCCCTCTCTTTTTCGCTTATTTCTTGTTGGGTTTTGAAATTTCCCCTTCTCATAGTTGGTTTGAGAAGAGAGCGAGAAAGGAGAAATTTATGAAATGAAGTATTGCGAACGGTAAAATTTTCTTTATTTTGCCTCACATTTTCATCGGGGTTTGAGCCTGGTCGATTTTGTTCTTACTTGTTTTTGTTCCTTCATATTTTGATCTTTTATTAGTACTTAATGGATGCTAATTTTGTAATTACGAGTCCAGATAAGAATGTAGCCTCTTGATCGGATACCACTCTGTCATTTGCTTTCTAAATTTTATGGTGCAAGGTCATGATTCACTATGTAGAACGCCCATGTTGTGGCAATTCCGCTCAGATGGTAATGAGTTACTCATACAGTACGTCCTTGTACAATACTCAAGGGTCTAGGCTGAGTAGCAGGAGCAACTTTTAATTTATTATGAGCCCAAACAATGGATTCAATAAGTTCTTGCCAATAACCACATCCGCTGAATAGAAACATTAAACTAAACGCCCATACAAAATGAGCACCTAGGAAAAAAAGGTTTGCTGTTTCTTAAGTTCCAATGGATGAAATCATGTCTTTTTGAACATTATGGTTAGCTCTGTTAGATATTTTTCCAAATGGTGCTTGGGTGATTGAGTTTTGTTATTATGAACAATTTACTCAATTTAGCAATTTATGAATTCCTCCCTATGTTTTTGAAAGTTGCAGCGACCTCGCTCATTTAAAAAATTATCAGCCCGCAATTGCTTTCTCGGACAATCCAAAATATCCTATTGAAGATAGTTATTATCCAGACCCAATCGTTTGATAGTTTAAACTTTGAACACTCTTGCTTTGTTACTTTTTCCCGTGTGATTTTTATGATATCCACATATTCCTTTTTCCTTCTTGTAATTAGAACCCATGCAAGTTTTTGTATCTGCTATTTCGGTCTTTTTCCATTGTTACCTGTAACTGAAGCCTCTCTTTATTTGCAGCGTGACAGAGCAGCATGGTTGATGGGCCCAAAAGATTCTCTTGTTGACACAGTGGCGGATAATCTTTTGGATCGCTTGGAGGTATCAAGCTCTTTCCTTTCTAGGATCCTTTTGGAACCAAATACAATGGTTATACATTAATCGTTTTCTATATTGAGCAACTAGGGAATGTCAATATGCCCATACTCTTCTTGTTGTAGTGAAGAAGCTTGGTCCCGGTAACATATGAAGCAATTTGACATCAAAACATAGATTTATGTGTTGTCCAAATTATTCTAGATGATTTGGTAGTCTTCAAAGTGTTTTATTTGGCAAAATATACTTTTGATATTCAAGGGCATGTTAATTTCACCCCAACCAGATATCTGTACTGGGATGGTTTCTTCTTCAGACATAATGCCCATTTTAATCCCAATATATATTCAATTGAGTTTGCGACTTTGCTTTGTCTTCTTACACGTAAATAGCATATTGAATCATCTTATCATGTGTGCAAAACATACTACATTGTATAGAACTCATGTGCTCACATAGAAGTATCATCAGTGTTTTCGTAGGACTGCAACATATCGTATAGAACCTGTGTGCTTATAGGAACCTTGGGGCTTGGCCCAAGTGTGATGTCTAGGGTTCAACTCCTATGGATAGGAGATTGGCCTTGGTAGTAATCCAACAAATACTAACATACAAACATTCTACCGTCTAGCCACAAAAAAAAAACCCAACTAATCTCCTCGTATTAGAAGTATCATCGCTGTTTTTGTAGGACTGCAAGAGAACATTTCCCACAGCACTATGTTTGGGTGGTTCCTTGGAAGCTATTAGACGTTTGTTACGTGGACGTGGTGAGGATTCAATTTAAGCTTTTTGATGAGTTCTGACCATTTGCATTATTTAATTGGTATGGACTAAAGTGCTCGTGTTTAAGATTTAGTGTTCAGGTGAAACATACTATCATAAGCACTTTCTTCTATGTCAGGCGCCATTGAAAAGCTGATTATGATGGATACATCATATGATATGGTGAAACTGTGTAAAGATGCTGAGCAAAATGTGGCTGACAAAAACACTGAAACATCATTTTTGGTTGGTGATGAAGAGTTTTTGCCAGTGAAAGAGAGGTAAGCATGGTCAGTTGTCTTTATGAATTTATTCATTGAGGGCTAAGATGATTTAGATGATATATATTGCCGCTGTCATAATTTGTTCTTGTTGATTTAGTTCTCTAGATCTGGTGATTAGTTGCTTGGGACTCCATTGGACAAATGATCTGCCGGGGGCTATGATACAGGTCTCTCTCTCTCTCTCTCTCTCTCTCTCTCTCTCTCTCCGAGTAGGTGTGAGTATGTTTGTGTGTGAGACACAATAGCATATCAAATTTCTTTTCAGATATTCTTTCCTGGGCACTAGATACTTACACCGTCTTCGTTTCATTTGTACCAGTGTAGGTTGGCATTGAAGCCTGATGGCCTATTTTTGGCTGCTATTCTTGGCGGCGAAACGTTGAAGTTGTTATTCTGTTTCCTTTTTTTTCTTTTAAATCTGAAGCGAATGATTTATTTTGTTGAATGAAAGGCCTAATTGTTCTTCCATTTTTGTTGAATTGTGACTAGGGAGCTGAGAATAGCATGCACTGTGGCACAAATGGAACGTGAAGGGGGCATCAGTCCACGATTATCACCCTTGGCGCAAGTACAGATTTTTGCTTCATACATTTTTGCTGGATAGTTAGGATCTTATTCCTATGTATCTGCAGTGGTAGCGGTTTGTAGCTTAATAGAGTAAAAAATAGGTTCTAAGGTTCAGAACTAAGAAGCACAGACACGGATACGGGATCCGGACACGACACAATTCAGACAAGCGGACACATTATTTCTTCGAAAATTAGGACACGGACACGTCGAATATAAAATGTATTTGTATTATAGAGGTATGTGATAAATTCCTATAAATGATGAAATCTTTATTTCTATCAAATTTAAGAACAATACAATGAAAGATAAATCAGCAATCCGCATATAAGTATACATGAACTATATATCGGTGGAAATTTCCACTCATGGCCGAGTTTTAAAAATTAGATTTTAACCTTTTATGTGTCCTTAGCATGCTCTATGAGTTTTGCCAACGTGTCCTAGGGTATCTATAATGTGTTTGAATAAAAGAAATAAAGTAAAAAAAAATTAGACAAGTATTTAAGCATGTCCTACACGTTTCCGGAGAGTGTCGTGAAGGACACGACACGACACGTGTCGGACACGGATACGTGAGGCCTGTAGACGTGTCCGTGCTTCTTAGGTTCAGAAGAAGCTGTAATCCTGGTTAGCCACACAGAATGTGTGGAGTTTCAATATCCTAAACTTTCAAATACGCTCTCACACGAGTTCTAGTTCTCAAAGTTAAGGTTAAATTGGTTTTTTTGTTTTTCCCTTTTCACTCTGCATGCTCATTATACGGGAGGAAAGAAAGAGAAACTGCACATACAGGTGACTCGCCATGTGAAACACTTGCCTTTCACGGTATGAAAGAAGTCCTCTTTCCTGCGCTACTTGGCTTATCTCTAGCATAACCCCAGCCTTCAAGACCAAGGGCTCTCGTCCTACATTTCCGTTAATTTTAGTCATACTTTCCCGTTCTAGAGGATTCTTGTCAATTATGTGATACATTGCTTTGTATTATGATGATGGTACTTAGTGGTATGTACTGTTGGGGTTTTGGCTGACTTTTCTCGTTCTTATCCAGGTGCGGGATGCAGGCAATCTTTTGACTAGAGCGGGCTTCAATCTTCCTGGTGTTGACGTTGATGAATACACTGTTAGATATAATAGTGGTGAGCTTTTCCCTCTACTAGTGTGATGAATTACTGAACAAAAGTTGCTTTTTGTTTACATGATGTTATCCCTGTGATCTGGTCCCATACTTTTGAATGGCCAAGTCTGGAAGCATGGGCATGGGCATGGCATACGGTCATGGCTTCGCCCATGCTGAATTTTCAGACATGGTTAGGACGTTTAACATATGAACAGAGAATAACAATAAATGAAGAAATGGTCGAAGCCTAATTTCAGCCGTAGTATTTCACTACTTGGAAATTGTCAGCTGAGGCTGTCAAAATTGTAAGACTTCAGTCTGAGGGATTAAGAGTTCAGTTCTCTCTTATTTTGAAATTCACAGTAAGACTTCAGATGTGCCTCATGCATGTTAAAGGGATTAACATGTTTCAACCATGGGCTCAAGGCGGGTTATGTTTCCAACATGTTTGAGAAGGAGTGAAGGTGTTGGTGTATTCGTCTGATATTATAGCTGAACAGTTCCATACATTCCCAGTTCCAGTTATATCTGATCGTGATATATTTGAAGCCGACATGCATTCCCAGTTCCATTAGCAGCTGTAGGACAGTAGGAGGCTTGAAATGTGGATTTCCCGAGTAGTTTTTTGGCAAGCCCAAGACAATATAGGCAAGCACAAAAAAGAACTGAACTTTTAAGGGAAATTTATTGAAATGGTCCCTCTAGTTTTACCCTTGTCTCGACTTGGTCCCTCTATTTTCAATGTCACTCAATCGAACCCTGTAGTTTCGATTTTGTACGAATTGAGTCCAATATATAACAGAAGTTAACGGAAAATCCCAATTTGGGGTTTTTTTGAGGGATAATCCTCTGACTTTTCACCCTCACTCCCGTCCAAAACAGAAACCCTAACCACTCGGTATCCTTTTACCCTAGTCGTTTGAAGTGAAAATAAAACTATAAAAAATTATCTTTTTTTTTTTTTTCTTTTTTCACTTCAGACGACTAAAGATAGGGTAAAAGGATACCGAGTGGTTAGGGTTTCTATTTTGGGTGAGAGTGAGGGCGAAAAGTCAGGTTTATCCCTAAAAAAACACCCAAATTGGGATTTTTCGTTAACTTTGTTAACTTCCGTTATCTATTGGACTCAATTCGTACAAAATCGAAACTGCAGAGTTTGATTGATTGAAATAGAAGGACCAAATCAAGATAGGGGTGAAACTAGAGGGACCATTTCAATAAATTTCCCAACTTTTAATGAACAACTTGGGATCAACTCACTTAGGATAATTGAACACTTGTGGGTGGGAAGGCCTTGTGTGTTCTGTTCCAACACTCTTTAAGTACCTTTAGCGAAATATACTTATCATCAGCTGTTTTAGGCGCACCTTTAGATAAGCACCTCGACCTCGACGCAAGTGTGGCCACTGCTACTTGGCACAAACTCCTCTTAGGAAACTGTACTTTGAGTCTCCTACTTGAACAACGAATCAATTGTGTAATCAATTATGTATGGTCTAATTTCAAGTTTATTCCTTCCTCTTTTTTGTTTTCTGATGTAGCTCTGGAGCTGATAGAGCATCTTCGAGCCATGGGTGAAACCAATGCTCTTTTACAAAGGAACATCGTAAGCTCTACTGGAAGACCATAGTTTTCAAATGGAGTTGTGTCTTTTACTTTGACATAAATAAAAAGAACTGATTTCTTTTTTTGTTTTGTTTTGTTATATTCTTTACCTATCTATGTCAGATGTTGAAGAGAGAAACAGCGCTGGCAACTGCAGCTATTTATGAGTCAATGTTTGCTTCAGAAGATGGCACTATCCCTGCAACATTCCAGGTGAAACGCAATAGTTTGCTTTCATTTTGTGAAACTATAGGCTGTGTAGTCAGGTTCATTTTAAAAGATAATGCATGCTTAAAAATATTTACAGTCTTGGGTAAATATTAACCCCAAAAGATAGCTATTGAGTTCAGGAATCAGGATGCCCTTATGCTTTGTATACTGCACATACCCAAGCAAGGTGGAACTCCACTATACACCCTCCCTCACGGGCAACTTGCCCACTCCTGGCGCTTGCAGGCTTGGGGGACACCCTACTGCTCCTGGTTACTTAAGCACTGATTCACGTTCTGGTGTAGAACTCAACTCTACAAGTTGGCTTGGCTATTGAGGCGAGGTGCTCTCGTTATTGGTTTCATACTCGTGGACTCGCAGAAACACATGGATACTTCTTTTCTATAAGTTGAACTTGTGTAAAAGATGAAATTCCGCCCCCTTTAATTGTGCAGTGAGAGGGGAAAGGAAGGCCTAGGCTTCATAGCTATTGGGCTGGTCTCTCTCTTTCACACACATGCGCGCATGCAACTTATGAAGCAACCATCTCATCTTTCCCAATCGTAGGCTACATTAACTGACAGGTGACTGTTAACACGTCATGTATGCCTTTTTTGTGCGGTGATAGATTAATGATGATGTAATGTCCATTGAGAGGGAGCTAGTCTTTTTTCCCATCCTTAAAATTATTCTCCAAGAAGATGTGTATTGGCCTATTGGGGTGGAAACTTCAGAGGTTTCTAGGTACTTTAGGGAGAATTAATAATTCAATAACAAGGAAGGGAGAACCATTAGATTTGAGAAAGGTACGCCATGGTGTGCCATCAGCAGGCATTTTGTTAGAGTGCTTTCATCCTATTAGCCTTTTCTAGCATGAGATCAATGTCACTAAAGAAAAATGAGGCGCATGGTACAGATTCCGGTGTCTAGGAGAAACTACATTGTTGCTTGATTGCTTCATAGCACTTGCGTACTTATTTGGGCAATAATTACTTCTTTGCGGCACTGAAGTAAATACCTTCATCTCTTACGTGAACTGTGGAATTCGCAGGTTATCTATATGACAGGGTGGAAGGAGCACGATTCACAACAGAGGGCTAAAAGGAGGGGATCTGCAACAGTATCGTTTAAGGACATCCAAAAGCAATTTACCGGTGGTAGTAACGGCTGACACTCTCTCTCACACATTTTTGTCAATTTCCCCATTTTCCTTCTTATTGTTGGGCATATCTTTAGAAATGTTTCATTTTGTAAAGTTTAACGCGACAAGTTGTTAAATATTTAGTAGCTTGTAAAAGCGGTCAGCTGTTGCGTTGTTTTCTGAAACGAACGGATTAGAGAGGGGGGGGGGGGAGGGAGGAAAGTACTGAAGTTGAGGATCCCACATGTAATTGTTCACTTATTTTCATCAACTTTCTATTCATTTAACGCAATGTAAGTTCGGCCTTTTTTCCCTCGCACACAACTAAATGGACCCGGGGCGGCACATCCGGATACGGAAGAGTTCTATTTAAATCCGAACTGTCCAAAATACTTGTAGACGGTCAGGATACGTCCTATAGGGTCACCCTCCAGGGTCTCCGTTTCCCAACTCAACATATGGTCCCCGTTTCCAAACCCAACATATTAATTTCTAAATAAAGTACAAGTTAGATTGTGCATGTGTCCTGGGAGATCCTATAATATGGTGGATCCCGGCGCAGTATGGAGACACGTGAAAGTTACTACTGTACTAATAAACTGAATTTAAACAGAAGGAAGGAAACTTTTTGATTAGCTTGTCCCCTAAAATTTCAACAAGATCTAACCCAATTTATTTGTGTGTAGAATTTGCTAGATTTGCCAAAACCTAAATCTGTAAATGTAAAGGGTAATTCTACCTGCACAGCTCTTGAACACACCACAAAATATGGTGAGTTTCATTACAAAATTTGATACTGGAAATTACTTTGTAAGTCTTGGCATCAACATTACCCATGCCAAAAAAATCAGGTTAATCAGACATTGGTGTCAATTGTAAAATTTTACATTTTTCTCTGGGTAAATGAATTGTTAAAATTCTTCTTCTTATTCAATTGATTTGAGTTAAATATTTATCGATATCCGATCAATTTGATTTTTGACATGACGGATTAAGACGTCTAAACCTACAAAATATACAACTTGAATTGTCAAAACATGTTGTGGGATCCCACATTATTAGGTGGTTTGTTCGAAATTTGGGTACTTATTACTCTATTTTCAGTCGATAAAAATTCTAACATTACTCTATAATCATCAATCCAGAAAATTCCAACATCATCCCTTGAACACCCTAATCTAAATCTTCATCTCCATCCTTTTCTCCACCACTACTGAACTCAACCCACGTCTTTGTCTTACAAAACTTCATAACAAAGTACCAAGCAATCCCAAGCAGAGTCAACAATGCACTCACCAAATACACAGCCTTAGTAGCAACAGTCATGACATAAACCAGAAACCCAGATGGTACCAAGCACATGATCACCAGCCCGAAAAACGGCAACGGAACCCTGTAAGGCCTCTTCACCTCCGGCATCTTCCTCCTCAACCAAAGAAATGACGCGAATTCCAACAACATCCCCAAACTATACAAGAAATTCACTGAAGATATAATCTCTTCAAAACCCATGTATGAAACTGCCAATGCCACCAATGTTGGTACCAAAATCCCAACCCAAGGTGTGTTGAACCACTTGGACCGTACCCCGAAAAACCGAGGCAAAACACCTAAATCAGCCATACCAAGAATCTGATAAGCACAACTACTTAACTGAGCCTCAAATAACCCAATGATGGCTAAAACTGCACCGATTTCGATCCAGTACTTCAACCATTTTCCAGCAACCATTTCGCCCACATCTGCGAAATACCCATCAACCCAATCCTCTTGATCAAGAGGTATGGCCCCAGTTGCAGCCATGAGAGGAATCAAGTAAGCCAAACAAGTGAAAATCCCGGCCGAAAACAATGCCTTTGGGTAAGTCTTTTGTGGGTTTTCCACTTCACCTGCTAATGTGCTAGCACTATCCCAAAAGTTTAAGTTCCAAAAGAGTGTGTTGAAGAACAAAGACCAGTCTTTTTTGCTCTCACCTAAACTAATCCACCTGATAGGCTCAATCTTAGGAATTGAAAACAGAGTCAATGCTACAAAAGGGGAAAGTGAAATTACCCCCAAGCCCACTGCAGTGTAACCCACAATAGTCAAGCCAGTGTAATTGAGAAAAGAAAGAAACAGAGTTGAAATCAAGATTGCTGAGTATCTTGGAAGGCCTGAGGAGAAAATGGGGAAAATTAATTCGAGATAGTCGACGCAGAGAACTGGGTAGGAGGCTAAATTGAAAATTCCGGTGAGGAGTTTCCAGGTGGCGAGGAGGGAGGCGGCGAAGGGGCCGAAGGCGCGGTGGGCCCAGATGACGAAGCCGCCGTGGCTGGGGAAGGTGGTGGAGAGCTCGGCGGTGATGAGGGCTTCAGGGATGCTCCAGATGAAGGGGAAGATGAGGAAGCCGAGGAGAGAGAGGAGGGGGCCGGCGGCGGCGACGGTGGGTTCTTCGCCGTAGGGGCCGCCGGAGACCTCGAAGTAGATGAGGAAGATTAGGGGGAGGAGGGAGAGTTTGTTGTTGTGGGTTTTGGTTGTGGTGTTTCTGAGAAGAAGTTGTTGTTCTTCTTCTTCTTCTTCTTCTTCTACCTCTGGTTGATTAGGGGTAGATCCAGCGGCTCCCATGGGGATTTGTTTGCTTCAGATGTTCTTCTTCCAATAATGTACAGTATTTGGTTCAATAATGGTGATTGGTGATTGGATTGTGAGATTGCAGGATTGAGCTGATCTGAACTCTGAATTATGTATGATAAACCAGTCAAAAGTGAATTTCGGAAGTACTAGGAAAAAATAAATATAAATAGGAGTAATCAAGTCAAAGCAATTTTTTTTTATTGGATAAATATTCCATTGAAAATTTGAGAGGGGAAATGACGGATCAGAGGTGTGAGAGGCCACTCTCATGACCAGGTTATTGGCAATCACTTCCTTGATGACAAAGAAAAGAACAATTTCACATGAGTGGCACCAAGATTGATTAATGAAATTACCCCTCGGGGTGAAAACTGTGTAACGAATACCCTCACTCGACTAAATGAGTGCAATAATTTGGTTTGAGAGTGCAACACAAATGCATTCAAGGTGCAATGAAAATGGACCCAAGGTGCAGTGCTGTGAATCTATTTTCAGAAAGTTTGGTTTGATCATACAATGACAACCCATCTGGACCACTATGAGTGCAATGTTTTTGTTTGGGTGTGCAACAGACTTGCATGCAAAGTGCAATGGAAAGGGAAACACAGTGTAATGTGAGAATCTATTTCTAGAAAATTTGATTTGATCCTACACTGGCAACCTCAAAAGGACCAACATGAGTGCAATACTGTTGTTTGGGAGTGCAACACATTTACATGAAAGAGGCAATTTAAATGGACCTAGGGTGCAATGGTGATAATCTAAATAATTATGGTGCTAGTTTGGAAAAACAGAGAGCAACTCATGTCATTATAAAGTGCAACAATTTTTCATATAAGGAGCAAGCGTCATTGATCCGTAGATCAAATCGTAACCATTATATTGCTAGTTTGAAAAAATAGAGAGCAACTCATGTTATTGCAAGGTGTACCAATTTGCATAATCTTTCCAAATCTTAAAAGGGGTTGGATCAACATAAGTACAATGCTTTTTTTTTAGTGCAACACAATTGCATTTAAGGTGCAATACAAATGGACTCAGGGTGCAATGGTGAGAATCTATTTCTAGAAAGTTTGGTTTGATCACACACTGCCAATCCCATATAGATCAACATGAATGCAATGAATTTGTTTCGGAGTGTAACACATTTACATGTAAAGTGTAATTGAAATGCACCAACACGAGGCCTAAAAAAAAAAAAAAAACAAAACGAGCGAAAAAAACTGGTACAGCGCTTCATCTCTTTCGTTTCAAGCACTTCAACAAAATCAAAAAGTTCTTCTGCAATTTATCAAAGATATACCATAAAATTTTGGTTCCGAGTTCGACTCTTGAGTTTCCATGGTTGCCGGCGCCGAGATCGGTGCGCCATCACTAGTCGCAGATCGAGAGACGAGATGAAAGAGCAAGAGAGAAATTGAGATGTAGGGAAGTGATATTGTCGCCATTTATTCTTAGGTTTTAAGAGATGAAGAAGATTTGGTCTTCTGAAGGTCCGGGTTGATCTGCAACAAACAGAGCCCCACATTACCGATTTGATTGGGGAAAGGGGATCTAACGTTTTACGGTGGAAGAGGGTTTATTTGTGAAGGATTCCAAAGCCTAGGGTATTTTTGTCCGGTAATTTTTCCCATGCCATGAATCTGAAATTATTATTCCTCCACCCATTACCTAATGATATCCAAAAAGTATGTCATGAAAGTGTAATATTTTTCCCCTAACACCTCTGAACAGCAGTTGATTAGAGCATCGTAAAAGGCCATTTTTGTAGTTCTTGATTAAAATTGAAAAAAAAGGAGAAAAGTATAATTACGAAATTGGGAAATTTATCGAAATGGTCCCTCTAGTTTCACCTCAGTCTCGATTTCGTCCCTCTAGTTTCAATTTCACTCTAACGAACCCTGTAGTTTCAATTTTGGTCGATTTGAGTACAATTGATAATGGCCGTTAGGTTAAAGATAACGGAAATTGCAATTTCAGGGTTTTTGAAGGGGCAAATATGTTTTTTCGCCCCCCTTCTTCCCCAA
>JAXBDA010004234.1:0-29982 GCA_036023075.1 Gaultheria prostrata | reverse complement strand
GGCGTTTGGTTCGGTTTGGTGTGGGGTGTTGGTTTTGGGGCGTGCTTTCTTGCTGGGGGTTTTTGGTTGGCTCCTTGCCAGCATCATCTTTTTTTGGTTGGTTATTTCCTTCTTGGGTCCTGGCGGCTTTAGTTTGTTGGTTGTGGTTTCCTTCTTCGAAGGTTTTCTCCGCCTCCGTCCTGTTGTCTGCTTTGGATCCCTTTAATCTTTGTAATTTGTTTCCAAAGATTAATAAATTTTGCTTTTCAAAAAAAAAGATATAGTCATTTACAATCTGAGTCGTTTTAAAAGAAAAGAAAAGAAAAGAAAGAAGAAGATTCTTGGGGTGTGTATTTGCTTGCAATCTCTTATCCTTGCATTTAGCACGTTTCCTATTGAGTTTCGACTCACATTGTATATTCCAACCATTTTCAGGTAATGAGGAGAACTTGAAGATTCAAGGGAGCCTATGCTATATTATTTTTGAGTAATGTGTATTAAATTTTCTCATTTTATGGTTATTGTAAATTCTTAAGGACATGTAACTTATTTTGGAGTAGAATTGAGTTCATATTTATATCAGGACATGTAATATTGATAGAGGTATTGAACTTTTGTATAGATTGGATTGAGTCAGCTCCATTTACACCCTATGATCTTGATTCAATTAGTTTTCAGTCATCTGATATCATTTAAAATTGTACAGGTTTTTGCCTTCAGTTGTAACAGTTTTGAATAGCCTTACAAACAAACACTCCCTTTCAAAAAATTTATAAAATCTTCCAGTATTTGGACTTGACATTGGAAAATGGATATTGATATTGATATTTACTTGGTAACTTATCATGAGAAAATCATGCGCTCAGTTTTTTTTTTTTGTTGTCAATTGGTATAGTGGGAGAATAGGGCATGTAGTGTGTGATATATAATGTATTTGGAGATTATTATTTTTAAAAAAATGGCGGAGCGTGACAATTTTTTAGGTAAATACTCCCTCCGTTCCAAATTAATGTTCCACTTCGAAAAGTCGTGCCATTTTTCAAATAAAAAAATGAACTACTTCCGTAAATCATTTTTCGAATTTTTTCTCACCAAATTAAAGTACTTGATGAGTACTTTAATTCGGTGCAAAAAAATTCAAAAAATGATACACGAAAGTACTTCATTTTTTGATTTGAAAAAAGGCAAGAGAGAGAAAGTGGGGATCTTATTTAGGAACGGAGAGAGTATGATTCATCACCCACATTTTCATGGCTTGTAGGGCAATTTTGGCAGAGTTCCTTTACAATTGGTCCTTTTCTACTGTTGGGACATATTTCCTGCCATGCAAGTGGAGTGGTAGCCCAGTGCTAGGCATCTTGTACTCTCCATGCATTTGACTAGAGTTCAAATCTCACTAACTACAACCAAAAAACCATATTTCCTGCCGTGATGTATAAATGCTGGGTACTTCTGCTCCCAACTAGTATTGGGGAAGTCTAGTGTGTGGAAGCACTATTACCAAATGCAATTTTGTAAATTGATGGTTGAGTTAAAGGAGTTCTTATATTGGGATCTTTATCTCCCACACTGGTCCTCTTACACCCATTTTTCTTGGTGCATTTCTGTTATGGTGTATTTTCGGCCTTTGATTCATTTGATAATCTTTAAGTACTTACTCTTACGAACCTCTAGACATGATATAACGGCTGAAAATGCACCGAAACTAAACGTACGTTAAGTAATTGGTACAAAGAATGGAACCAAACTTGGTTCCATAATGTTTATTTTTTTTTATTGAAGATAGATGTTTTTTCTGTGAGATCTGGAATTTGGATGGGAGCGAAATTCGATTCTCGATGTAGATAAAATGAAAAAAATGAAACTTGATTAATTAATTCAATATAAACAAGCTGTGAAGATAGTAATTATCAAGGGTTACCCAGTAGCCCATACAGTGCTCACTAGAATATTACTTTTTTTTTGGTTAGATCATCCGGTGTCCAGTGACCACATTGGGCCCCGACTAATCCGGATTTGAGCCGAGTAGGACCACGAAGGCGGTAAAGCTCTCCCTACCAAGTTTTAACACAGCTGCATTCCCAAGTCTCGAACCCGAGACCTTGGTTAAGCTAGCACAACCCCTTACTAGCTGAGCTACGTGCTTGGTGGTCACTAGAATATTACTTTTACCACTCTTTTAGTGCATCTTTTTACAAAGCGAACTACTCTTTCGCCTTTTACTAAAAAAATATATATACAATAGAGTAGCCTAGCAAAAAAAACAAAAGAGTACTTTGGTGAAGATGGAGATGAATTCGAATTCCATCCATTTGCTTGAGCTGAATGATAAATTTTACGTTTTAAATTATTTTGCACTGAATTACAAAGATCTCAATTAATTCTTCAATTTTTTCTGAATTTTTTTTTTACATTTAGTCAAATTCAACTCACTATCAAGTATGCACAAATTAATAATAAGTGTACATTTCACTTAATTAGTGTTTTTCTCAACAAAATATGAACTGGAGTTGAATTGTCTGTAGCTGGATTATTCTCCCTCTTGAGTTATAATCAGGGTGAACCTGAATTATTACCTCCTGAGTCATCACTAGGGTGACACTGTATAAGCCAACTTCTTTTAAAAACAAAATGTCTACTTTTTTTATTGCCACAATCTTGAAATCTATATCACTATCATAGAGAAGAAATTGTTGACTCCATGCCGCTAAAACTAAAATTGGTTGACCGAGTTATGTTCGTCGTATTTATAGACGTGATTAATCCTTTGGAAATTTGTTTCAGGTTGCTCAACCATGTAATTAGAACCCATTTGCTAGAACTGAATGATTCCTCTTGACAAGAACGGCACAATCAACCCGAATTTAGACCACCACATTGCATTCAAAACCTCAGACATGGGCATTCAAAACCTCAGACATTGCTGAGGGACAAAGTGGTAATGGTCTAGCAATCCGCGGATTGCGTTTCTAGCTCTTTCATACTGGCTGTATTTTCAGGATTTCTGGTGTAGTGCAAGGACAACAGGCCACTCCTTCGTATTCTCGACCGTGGTCTTGTCTTGTTCTTCAATACCATGCCGAGACATCTTAGTTAAATTTTTCCCTATCCCTTGTGCCTTTACTGTTTTCCTCCTTGAAGGAACATTGATCAAAATGGACATGTCATGATCCTATGCATTTGAAAACAGAAAAGCTCATTAAATCAAAATAATAAAGGCCCAACCATGTGGTTGGGCAATGTGGTTGTGCGACGTGGGGTGCCTAATCCCTTCCCTCGTCATACCTTAGCTCCCGAACCAATGCGAATCTCTGTCTATATTTTCTTAGTTTATCACAAACTAAGTAGCGACTCTCAAACAAACAAACAAAAAGGCATGCCGCAACAGATGTCATCGAAGCGCGAATATCTCGGAAACACAAAAAACAGAAAATGTGGGTAGCCACAGAATTCATCAGAAAAGCAGTGGCTTTAAGACCATAATGCAATGTTCTTCATGATCATTCCTTACAGGTACAAAATAGTGTAGAATAAGACTACAAGTTACCAGCCCGGAACTAGTAGGATTCACCTTGGAGCTGTTCGCGAGATTCCTGGTAGCATGTTACGAAAACTTTTCTTGAAGAACAGTCTAAGAGCTGGTCCCACGAGGGGCCAAGTTGTTACAATGGCAATGTAGGCTAGAAGCCATATTGATTTCCTGCTGTGTCGCAAAAGTTGATCCACGTATCTTCCGTTAGGCATAATTATGTCATTGATATCTTGTCCTGGGGGCTGGGGAAGATTCATCTGTCAAATTTGTTCCTTTTCCCATCACGTGATCACTCCCCTGTTTCTGAAATCACATCTTTGTTCTTGTCGCTCTGAATCATGGGCTCAGTGTTTATGTCCTCTACGTTTGTTTGCTCATCGGCCATTGCAGCCACCATCCCATCTTCCGTGATATTAATGTATGGTCCTTGGTCAATTGAAGAATCAGGAGGACTGATCAAGGGGAAACTTTGCATCTGTAAGACAAAAAACAATTTATATAGCCAGTAGGAAAGAGGCCAACAGCTAAGGTCCTTTCGATCTTTCAAAATTACGATAAGAAAGAGAAATCAGACAAACAAAGTTCCCTTTGTTCCTACAGACATCTAAGATAACTAGCCAGATCTTAACAACAATCCCCTTATTTCTTCACTGAAACTGATTGGCTCCTATGAGATCTAAAAGAGAGAATCTCCAAGCATTATGCAACATCAAGTTTCATTACATATGTGGTATTCGGACAAATATTCCAGACGGGCTCGTTTGTGCATTGGATACCTTGTATAGACAGGCAAGTGCGTCAGAAGATATGAACTCTCCTAACTCCGAAGATGTATATTCCAGTTCTGTGCCAACTTTTTATTCGCTCTGCTTTTTATTTCATTCGTTTATTTTAGAAGTTGTCTGATTTCTATTAGTGAATGTTTGTGCACCTGGCCTCCCTTTTTCTGCGAATAATGAACTTGAGTGTAGACCACTGAAGAATTCGTGAACGGCCCCTACCCACCTGCAAGGAAGAGAGCACGAAAACAAGCCATTACACGGCCATCTGGACATCACATTAACAAGCAATGCAAAGATCGCCCAGTTTCGGGTTCTCTTTCCTGTCATGTACTACTTGGGAGTAAATTTTACTTTTAAAATTTCATAAAGTGACTCAATTATTTTAGAAGTTACTTAATATCTCGATAACTGGGCTTAAGCAAAATGATGAGGTTGGAACATGGAACTATCAACATAACGTCCCTAGTACATGAACATAACGTCCGTAGTACATGAAGGGTCATTCAATATCCGTAAGAATTAAAGCAACAAAGGCAATCTAAAAGTGAAACACAATTACCATAAACTTTTCGCAGTTATCCTTTGATAATATGCTAGATGTCCTCCATGCTGTGTGGTAGGTAGAACGATGATTTTATTTGCCCTATAGATGGGATAATACCAGTAAGTTGCTCATAAAATACCAAATGTTGAACATAACCTAACAGTGTTACAGCGTTATGTTATCTGCCTAAACCGAGACAGGTCATATGTCAATGGCCATTCTGTTCTGATTTCAAGTGTTTAAGCTGATCCATTTTGCTTGATACCTACCTGACGGCCTTCTACCAGCCAGAGTCAATTATCATCTGCTGCAACAAAAAACACTCACTTGTTTTGCATTTCTTGTTCTTTTCCCTTCAACTATTGTCTACTCTTATTACTAGTTATTATTTTATCACTGAAAATTGACAATTGGAAATTTTTTCCTCCCTTTTACAACTAAAATTGAAGAAGTATTTTTAATAAGTTCGTCTGGCAACTGGCATGAGTAAGTGAAAAAACCTCTTGGTTCAAAACACATTTCGAAACAATATAGCCAAAAAGTGATTTCACCTATGCCCAAGTTCCCAACTACCTCATGCAGACGATCTACTTCAGTCAAGCACCACATTCCACAACCTCATTTGTTTTATATGCCCTAACCGGTCTTACATACTCGATAGGCTGAGTTGGAGGTCTATCAAGTCTTTCAGTGAATACACTTTATTACAATATCCTCTGGACCCAGTGAAGACCTTTTTGTGCTTTCCACGTAAAACAATTGAAGGGAACGCTAAGGAATGCTCAACATCCATGTGGATGTGTTGGTGAAAAGGACAGTTAAAGGAAGAATGCTAATAAAATGAAAATTTTGTGCAGCTTCACTAAGATAATATGCTATGAAACAATGCATAATACCCTTTACCCATAATTCCATCTCTCCTCTCTGTGTGTAATCAAAGAATGAATCTCCTCCACTTATTAGTAGAATTTTGCTGAGAGAAAAATGTTTATAAAAAGAAACTCAAGAGTTTCCATACCTGCATTCATCCCAAGGAATGGCTTCCTTTATACAGACTGGATCATCCAAAGCACTTATACAAAGAAGTGGCACGGTTACATTTCCAACAAAAGTACTACTACGGGTTTGCCTGTAATATGTATCCACCGTCTGCAAAACAAGAGAATAATGTCAGAAAATTATTGAAGTATCTGACAATAAGTCAAAAAGACTAGTATCATATAATGCAATTGCTCCAGGTTCTATACTGCTGACCTATATATAGAAAAGGGCTTTAAAGAGGAAATTGGTATATGTCCAATGAAACAAAACACGATATCATTGGCAATAAGAGATTTCACTAATCGAAACTGAATCAAGCTTGAGGCTTAAAAACAATTCGAATTCCAGATTTTCACCTTGGGGCAATGGTGGCTGGTTGGTCTCATTAATGGATAAGGCACAGTGATTAGCCCATGTTTTATTTATTAACTACGACGAATTAATGAAAGCTAAGGCATCCACCACTTCCTAATAGCACCATGATTACCGTTTGAATTTCAACTACAGAAGACCACCAATCCTGGACGTACCTTGGCAAATTTTCTGCTTCCAGTTTCTAGTATCCAGAAACTACCTTGCCTTGGAGAAAATTCCTCCACAAAAGTTGATGATGAGAAGCTGCGAGTATTCTCCGTTATGTAGTTTGTCGACTTGAAGGGAAGAGAGGGAAAGAGAGAGTGTGGAGTAGATCTGTGATTGTGGTTGTAGTGCCAGTAGTGGGATGAGGAAGGCGGCTCTGCAAGAAAGTCTTGCCTCCAAATCATCTGCCACAGGTCCACAGCATCAATAAATTCCTTGGTATTAAGATAGTGTTGTCTGGTAAGCCTGCACCATGAATGAAAAGTTATCAGGTGAAATCACGCTAAGAGGATGCGTACAAGCAATACCCATAAATAAAGAGTCGGTTACCTAGATCCATGGATTATAAGTGCAAGATCTTTAGTCATCTTCCCAGATTCCACAAATCCAATACAAGCTGCTTCCAGTTTCTCAGTGAAGTCCAGGAGTCTTGCATTATCATCCAACTTTGCTCTGTTATGTTCAAATATTCACTTGTTAAGTTTCACTATGAAACCAAAAAGGACGTATGACAGCAAAATATCATTGACAAACGAAATGGATGGAAGCCAGATGACAAGTAAACTACTGTTCATTTGAAAACTGTGTGCAAGCCCTCTGGACCATGCAAAGATTGAGGCTAAGCTGTTCGTGCTCGTTTCACCACCTTTATGGTGAACCCTGTAATGGCGTGTGATAGTGCCATGGGCTGCTTCAGCTTCTATGGTCTTTCCATCAGGGCATACCTGAATCCAATTCATAGCCCATTAAAATCCCGAATACAGATTCACGCAAGGGATCCAAAAGTGAAAGAATCATGTAAAGCCTTTCTTTGTAGGAACAAGTATGAAGGCCGTGACACGCGCGCGGGCGCGTGCATGTGGCTTCAACAGCTGGTTAAGTGGATGTCCAATTGAAAGCTGAAAGCCTGTAACTACCTAAAAACACACTTCAGAACTTTCAAAAGATATTCTTACGATATTGCAACTCTAGGGATTCGCTTGGTGGTCAAGACATGGGACTTAAGGTTAGTAAGGTCTCAGGTTTGAAACTCTTAGCTTTTATCAACTCCTTTGGGGCTAGAGCTTTGCTCCAACTTTAATTGAGTTCCTCGCAAATTGACGGCGGGATTGGGCACCTAGGATTAGTCAAGGCGCGCATAAACTAGCCCGGACACATGAGTTGTAAAAAAACGAATATTATGATGCTCAACATTCACACCTTTATAATCCGGCAAACTACATGAAAACAGATGAACATGAATTCCAACATTCGTCAAGTTCACAGGAAAAATACAAAGAAATAATACAGTCTAATTTTTTTTACTTTCCTTTATAGAATCTATTCTTTACCCGTTTATAAAATAAAATAAATAAAATCAGGGTATATCTCGAAACACCTAGATGGATAAAAATATGAAGTGTATCACTTACTGTAGTAGTGTCCACTGTCCTTGCTCTGCCTAATGCACTAGAAAGAGAGGAACACCCCACACTCCTACTTTCTCAATGCTGAAAAGCTCCTGTGTTCACAACCTGGTGTATATTTGGTGTACATCAAATATCAAATAGTGTGGTCTCATTTCTCGACCTCGGCCACATTCAATTAGAACTAATAAAGATCATCTTGATCGATTGCCACTTAATTAGGATAATGTTTATGTGTTAGCACTAAATTAGCATTCCATTACCTAATTGCAACTGAATTAGCAATAAATTCAAGCTTCTAATGAACCATACCACTGAATTGACATATATATATATATATACACACATACAAGTATACATACCTACACGTATACATATACATATTCAAGTACAACGTGATATATACCAACATTCATACACGTATAACTGTACATACGAGAGAGAGAGAGAGAGAGAGAGAGAGAGAGAGAGAGAGAGCAGGGCTTACAAGAGCAAGAGAAACGGTGGGTGATAGAGAAAGAGGGAGAGAGAAATGGTCGGGAGAATCTGTGAAGGAACCGCTGTTGACTTCTCCGCTCCTTTTTTATGGAAAAAAAAAAGAAAGAAAGAAATTCCACCTCATGACACAGGTTCAACCTGTGTCATGTCTCCAAAACGACTACGTTTAAAGAACGTAAATTTGTGAAGGAACCACTGTCGACTTCTCCGCTCCCTTTTTATGGGAAAAAAAAAAAAGAGAAAGAAATTCCACCACATGACACAGGTGTCCAAAACGACTGCGTTTAAAGATAACAGATAAGTTCTACTCCTTCCGTCCCATTTTCATAGTCTCATTTGGGGATTCCAACTTTTTAAGGGGACACAATGATTACATCAAAAAAGTGTTCAATTTTCCATTTTTACCCTCTCAAAAGGTGATTTGATTGATGTAAGTAGTAATATTTTTCTTTAAACAAAAAGGGTAATAATGTAACTTTATCAAGTTCCTATTGCTTATTTTAGAAAGTGGACTTTCATTTTGGGACGTCAAAAAAAGGAATACTGGACTATGAAAATGGGACGGAGGGAGTAATAACTCTTGGGCATTACGAGGACGATTTCTACCTACATCAATCATTATTTAATGATCCTAGACATTCTTCTTGTAGAAATTATTATAACACATATGATGTATAAATATCTTATAAATAAATTATATACTAGTACTTAGTTTAAATGAATTTCTATTTCTTAAAATGGATCGGAATACATTGAATTATAGCTTCTTCCATATCAACAACACTTATGGGACTTAAAGTACGTTTTCTATGTATGTCGGTAATATTTTAATGATCTAAGGCATTCATATTGTAGAATGCAGAGAATCCCAAATCATATAAAAATTTCATATTAATTGAAAATGGATTAGTAATTGATCTTAATGAATTTATGTTTCGTAAAATAGGTTTGGCTATATTGAATCAAAACCATAAACTGGTTCATAATATCGCGTTTCCCATAAAACCGACGTCGTTTACCCTGTACCTTTGCAGTGAAGCTCTTTTTCCCTCCATTTTATCCTATCCGATCATAATCATCTCCGGCCAATCGAAATGACGTCGACGTCCGCTCCGGCCAATCGAATCATTTGAAGCTCGCTCACAGTCTCCCCAGTGACACCTGCTCATGATTTTGGTATGAACCCAATCTTCTATTCAATAATCTTGATACTATCATCCAACGATTAAGTTCCTCCGGCTCGTATTGCCTCCCTCAAAAAATGATACTTATCCCACCTTGTTGTTAAGACTTTAGTTTATTTCTGATTTGAATTTTTTTTTTAACAAAAGCAGTTCATCCATAAATGCAAAAAATACCAAGTGTGAAACATAAAAATTTCACCCTACGGTGAAGCCGGGGTGTGACAAATACCAATTGTTTGGTGTCACCCCCATAAAACCTCTGTTAATTACATCACCCGGGACCTGGCTGGCAAATGCCTACTGTTCGGTTCCAGCCCTCTAATACAAACTTACAAACCCTGGCACGGCAAACACCGAGAGTCTGGAACCGTCCAGTCTAGTCAACAGAAATTCAGAACATAGTTTTTCAGAAATAACTTAGAAAAAATTCAAAGTGGGAGATCTTGACAAGGAAAAACCTCTAAGAAACCAAAATAAACAAATCCCTCCCAGTTTTTCTTCTCCATTCAAAACAGAAAAAAAAAATCATCCCAAGAAGTATCCATTTACGCCTTTCAAAAAAAGAAGTATCCATTTACCATGACAATGGACAATGATCCCCGTCAGAAACCACGATGGAAGGAGATAACATGGAAAGATGTTCTCCTCGTTGTTCTAGCATTTTTATTCGAAATGGTTAAATTAGTGTTGGCTACATTAAGTGGTGCAACCCAGTTGAATGAGGAAATTGCGAAGCTTCAACTGGATAGCGCAACTCGGGCGCAAAAAGTTCAGGAGTTCCAATCTAAGCACTTGATGTATTCATTCTTGTATTATATAATGGAGGCAATCTCTTTCGTGATGTTTATTAAAAACTCGATTCCAGTCGACAGCCGGGTTCTACAAAGGGAGAATACTTTCTTGAAGAAAAAGATTGCTATGCTTGAGAAGGACTTGGCAGATTTCGAGAAGAGATCCGACCAAAGGCTCGAGAAGGTTAAAGCTGAGCATGCTAAAGCTCTGGAGAAGGCTCGGGAGGCGGGGCATGTAGCTGGTTTTGCCGAGGCTGGAAAAGCTTATGACAAAGATATTTATACACTGGTGGAGGCCAACAAGCTCGGCCGGGGCTACTCCTGTGCCATGGACGTTGTAGAAATGCTAGCTGAGGACCCCAGGCACTCTATTCCAGAGATGCCGGCCTCTCCTGTGGTCCAAGAAGCAGTTGATGAGGGAATCGGTAATGATGCTGATGAAGGCAAGACTGATGACGAGACCCCTCCAGGCTCCAACCCCGAGAACTCCACTCCGGATCCCTTCAATCTCACCCCTTAGAATAGCGCGCCTGGGGTCCTCGGCTGGCATTTCTACAATGTCCATGGCACAGGAGTAGCCCCGGCCGAGCTTGCTGGCCTCCACCAGTGTATAAATATCTCTGTCATAAGCTTTTCTAGCCTTGGCAAAACCAGCTGCATGCCCCGCCTCCCGAGCCTTCTCCAGAGCTTTAGCATGCTCAGCTTTAACCTTCTCGAGCCTTTGGTCGGATCTCTTCTCGAAATCTGCCAAGTCCTTCTCAAGCATAGCAATCTTTTTCTTCAAGAAAGTATTCTCCCTTTGTAGAACCCGGCTGTCGACTGGAATCGAGTTTTTAATAAACATCACGAAAGAGATTGCCTCCATTATATAATACAAGAATGAATACATCAAGTGCTTAGATTGGAACTCCTGAACTTTTTGCGCCCGAGTTGCGCTATCCAGTTGAAGCTTCGCAATTTCCTCATTCAACTGGGTTGCACCACTTAATGTAGCCAACACTAATTTAACCATTTCGAATAAAAATGCTAGAACAACGAGGAGAACATCTTTCCATGTTATCTCCTTCCATCGTGGTTTCTGACGGGGATCATTGTCCATTGTCATGGTAAATGGATACTTCTTTTTTTGAAAGGTTTAAATGGATTCTTCTTGGGATGATTTTTTTTTTCCTGTTTTGAATGGAGAAGAAAAACTGGGAGGGATTTGTTTATAATATTGGTTTCTTAGAGGTTTTTCCTTGTCAAGATCTCCCACTTTGAATTTTTTCTAAGTTATTTGTGAAAAACTGTGTTCTGAATTTCTATTGACTAGACTGGACGGCTCCAGACTATCGGAGTTTGCCGTGCCTAGGTTTATAAGTTTGTATTAGAGGGCTGGCGCCGAACAGTAGGCATTTGCCAGGTCCCGGGTGATGTAATTATTTATTAGTGGTATCAGAGCTGCTTAAATAGATGATAACATGAAACTAACATTCCCCAATTTTAGGAACAAACTCACAGCTGTACCAAAAAGTAGGAACTAAATTGAAACAAACTACTGATACTCCTACTAAGACTCCTATAAACTAGGTGAATCAACAGACTCCTAAAGACTAGGACAAAACAAAGACCTATTCAAATTAGAAATAAACTAAAGTTTTAACACTTGTATCTGGGATAACGTGTAGCTAATACTAAAGAATGTGTATTTTTGTTTAGGGTACGAACAATACGGTAATAAATTTAAGGTAAAGTTATATGAGGCCTAGTATTTTTACCTTTATTGTTTCTTAGTGCGAGCCACATCTAAGATTTATCTTTTCCTTTCGAGACAAATTTCCCCTCCTGATTACATAAATAAAGTCGAAACCTTTTTATAATGGGACCTAACACAGCGTTTTCATGAACGCTATCTACTATTCTGTAGCGTTTTTGGCGGGCTATAAGGTTTTCTTTCTTGTAGTGGTTGAAGCTTCTATTTCTTACTACTATACTAGCGACGGTTCTCACGTGCCCGAGGTTGGCTGCATATACTATTGATGTCATATGCTTCGCAAATTATTCTGGTAAAAATTAATTGCATGCATTGAAGTTGGCTGTTATTACTGATGATCAATGATGCGTAAATTATTCTGATAAAAACTAACCGTAGCGAAATGCAAGCACTGTCCATATGAAATTCCAAGCATTCAACAAAACTATTGTATGTATAAACCAATCTAGTAGATCAAGTTGTTCCTGTACTTAAGATATAGCAAATTACCATTTGCAAAATCCAGACAATTCTTTATGCCAACTGTATCGTGAAAAGAGCGGTAGATTAAAGAGTGGTGATCTAACCGGAACACTATACCAGTTTAAATACTACAAATCTTACCTCCATACCGAGATTGACCAATGCTGCAGCCTCACACAAAGTGCTGAATCCCTTTATTTAGTTGGTAATCTCTGCTTCTGGATCATGTTTTGTTGCCAATAATTTGGCATCCTAAAAGGGGGCCACCACCCATATTCCATGTCTAGACATTCTCTCTTGAAGAAAGAGGACCGAGCTTAATGAATACATTTTGGGCAGCCCAAATAACACCCACAGCGACTTGTTAGCTTCATCTTCCGTAATAGGACCAAATTTCTTCCTAAAATTTAGTGAGCTCAAATCCCACGTGTGATTTGTTTGTGTTTAGTCTAAAAAGAAAATTCCAAATTATTTGGCATTAGACTACTTCACATACCACCAATTTTTCCTTCTCTTAAAACCCATTTGCCTTTGGAATATCTAACCGAAAAGATAGTGGCAGTATCCAACTGGGTGGGTTTTGAGAAGTGTTACAACCCCCTACTTGTACTTGTGCGCTTATGTATGAACCTAGCACTATCATGATTCATGCCTCGGTTGTGATTTATTTTACCAGACTCCGATCGAAAGTTGGCCCACAACTTTTGGTTTTGGTTTGGGGCCAGCCATTGGGCATTCTTCAGACAAAAAAAAAATTCCAACTTAAAAGCCCCACCTACATGGACAACAAAACAAGAGAACAAGTTATAGAATCTGGAATTCACAGGATATAAAGTGTGAAGAAGAATCATTGAAAAAAGGCAAGAACTAGAACATTGAAGAAGAAAGAAGAAATGGAGTTAAATTGAGCAGGCGGGGATTACCCTATTAGGATGTGAATTTGGTCCGTGACAGAGCAGTTGGAAAATATGACCTTGGGATGAAGTGGACTAACAGTTTTGGTAGAGAAAGCCCCAATAGAAGACTTCTCACTGTCGATCAAAAGGAGCTATATTCGACATGGAGGATGTACTTGAAGATGGCTCAATGGGTCTGAAGGACATGATTGTTGCAGTATTTTCTTTTTCTATGAAACAAGACGGAGGCTAGTTTACGATACTGGTTATGTTTGGGCGACTGTGGCTGGCTAAATCTCCTTGAGGCTGTTTGGCGGTGAGTATCTTATTTGAGCTCTAATGCAGTGAAGTTACCTATTACAGCATCTTCGTAGCTTTAATTGATGTGGTTTTGCTCTAAAAGAAATGCCATGCTTTTGGAGTAATTATAGAATTAGGACAATTCTGTTGAAATTAAATGCCAACAAATTAATATTATTGGAGAAAAGTTTAGAATAGCCTGTGGGGTTGTGGTCGAGGCACGCGAATAGCGCTCTCCTTAGGAAAGAAACACCCCTTTCTGCACGGGGTTTGAACGGCGCTCTTTCCCCAAGATACAACGACCTCCGGGTCTCTTTCTGTGCAGCGAAGTAAACCCACGAACCGTTTGTTTCCCGACACTCGAAAACCGAAAGAACTCAATAGCAAATAGATGTTCGGCAGTTGATCAATTGGAATGTATGTAATATGGACTTTTGTATATTGGGTAAAAATAAGAAAAGAGATCAGAGGCTTTGGGTTTTGATTTGATATTCAAAAGATGAAGGTACGTTGAATCATAAGCCAACTGTATGTCGAGAAAGAGAGAGAGAGTTATATCAATGTTGTTGTAAAAGAAAAAGATAACCCAAAGCATGATTTTATAGAATATGTTTACGTTAGTTGCTAGAAATTGTTCTGATTTTGTGGAGAAATAATAGGTAACAATCAACGTTACAATCTGTTAGGAAAAACCAAATAATCCTATTATAGAGGAACTGCTATAGTTGAAGTGGGATATTGGTTTGTTTTGTTGGAGGAAAATTAGGAGACCAAGTCAAGATAAAAAACAAACTCCAAGTATATCTCCAACATATTTATTTAACTCCAATAAAACATGAATTGTAAAATATTAAATTAAACCAACACATGCAGCATTGTTTAGGGTTAATTTATACAGTATGGTATGAACTATTGTGTTATGTACAATCTGGTACTTCAGAGTTAATCAGAAACATGGTTTTCTGATAGATAACTTGAGGTTTATTTTTATGTTAGGCAAAACCTGAATAAAATTCTGGTTTAAAAGTGTGACGAGTGTACTAACCAAGCATCAACTACATGAGTTGTTTGTCGGAAAAAGTTAATGATTTTTGGAAATAATATGTGGGTAGGTTGATGAGATATGTAAATTTTAGCCAAGGACATTTGAGACGTGTCTCAAAATACTGAACAAGCTTGCTGAGAGGAATAAGTAGAAGGCTCATTAACATTCTTTAGGTAAAAGGGCCACACTATACAGCGTAAATTAGTAAATCCTAACAGAACTTTAATGGAAAAGAATCCTACGTGTCTAAAGATATTTTGGATTTTTGAAACATGCCTAGTTTATTTATTTTAAACAAGCGTAGGGTGGAACGTTTGACTAACACAACTAGTGTGTTTGTCTTGCAGATTATGCAGAAGGGTTTGTCTTGCCCCTCATCTTATATTTTGAATGGACTGATAGGCATACTTCATGAAAACCAGGGACTGCTGTTTGAAAGAGCCTCTGGCGGTGCTTTAAGCATCTCTTGTCCCTCATCTTCTTGCTGCTTGGTTTCACAGGAACTGATTTCCAAAACAGTTGCCTCAAATGGAGCAATGTTAGGTACGCATCCAACTTTATATCCATTTTTTCATCCTCTCTCAGAACTGATGGTGGAGTAGGTTGAATTCGGCCTAAATTAAGTTTTGAACTTTTTTGTGCTCGTTATCATGTTTTCTACACTCCTAGATTTGTTTTGGCCCAGATTCTATTGAGATCCAGAGTGTCGAGAGTAATGGCAAAAGTAACAAAATGGGGGCCAAAATGTTGAAAAACGAAAGTAAGTTATTAGGTAAAAGCTGTGTATTTATGTTTCCAGCATACAGGATGATAAGATTTCTAACTTTCCTCACCATTGCCATGATCACAGAATGGTAGGATAATCTTTAAACCTGGGCCCCATAGCCATGTGTGGACACCCGTCCCGGGTTCAAAATCGGGGTGTCTACACCATGTCATCATCTGAATCCGCCCTTGGCCAATTGTGATGATCAAAGGCTCCAGTGGGGAGGTGTATTCATTACAGCCGTTAACCTTGCAAGGAGTGAGGCTGTTTCCGTGCCTCAAACCCGTGACCTTTACGTTCTTATTGCTCTTTCTACTTTTCTGCTGCTTTTCCATTCCCTGGTGTATCCATATATACCATGCCACGTACACCGCTTGTTAGTGGTCGATGTGGGGTTGTGAAGCTATAAATACTTGTCTCTCTCAGACCTCGACATTGTTAAAATTCTGTGGTGCTGTCATTTGGTTGGTCTGCTGAAATTTTCAGGTAACAATAATGGAAAGATTGATATGGTTTCATGCCTGGAACAAAAATTCATAGATTGAGTTGTCTGATATTCTTGGCATGTTATCTCCAGGTTTCATTAATACTCAGGGGTGCAAATGACTATATGCTTGATGAGATGGATAGAGCTTTGCATGATGCTTTGTGCATTTTCAAGAGGACCTTCGAATCCAATACGGTGAACCTTACCAATCGCATACTATGTCTTCATGATCCACCTTGAAATTCGCTTTTCTCTCAAAGTGTGTACTTCGTAAGTTTTTTGATCGGCTGGAATATTTCATTGCATTGCTGGGAATCGGATTTTGAGATGCCTGTAATCAAAGATAAGCTGGCCTCTTCTTTTTGGTCATGTTTTACCAGCTTAATTTTTATTTTTTATCATCATGTATGACCGAGCTTATTGCTTCTCCAATACCCTTATCTGGAGCGGGTAATCGCTATATCTTATCTTTGTGGTCCTTCCTCATTCGTTGGATGATTTCCTGATTTGAAATGCCCTCCCATTCCCCCTATACATGCTCACATGGTTTTCTGAACAGAAGTACAAGAAAGAGGGAAAGTAGTTCATGGCAAGATTTATATTCTCCCGATCTGTCCATTTTAATCATCGTTCATTGTGGCAAACTAGGTGGTTGCAGGAGGAGGAGCAGTTGAGGCTGCCTTATCTGTCTATTTGGAGTATCTTGCCACTACATTAGGTTAGGATCTTGGGAGCAGCTGGCAATTGCCGAATTTGCTGAATCTCTGTTAATCATACCAAAGGTCCAGAAGATGTGATGAGTCGATTAGATTATTTTTGTTTAAGTATTTCAGGTATTCACAATCTGACATTCAACTGGTGCAGGTTCTTGCCGTCAATGCCGCTAAGGATGCGACTGAATTAGTTTCCATACTGCGTGCTTACCACCACACTGCCCAAACCAAGGCATATAAGAAGCATATGTCGAGGTATTCTTTCGCTGCTTAAGAAGCTTGGATAGAGACACGGGATACAGACGCATAGACACTTTAGTTTTTTGAAACTTTAGTACACTTTTTGGGGACAGGTTGAATATTGGAAGTATAAACATATGATATGATACATGTATTTTTTTTTTCTCTGAAAATTGATTTCATTGTTTGAGTCAAAATAGGATAAAATTCACTAGTAGTAATATTGTGAATATATAGATCATAGACCAACCACCACTACACATAAGTCTTGACGACTTTTTTCCCTTCTGATGGAAGATGGCTTTACTCTTTCCAAGTGGATTTCTTGGAAACGGGTAAGAGATATTCATGTCATATACAGGAATGGTTAAGTTGTTTCGCCTAGTACTACTGCTGCTGATAAAAACTAAATTATACCATCATTCTACTCTTCTTTCAATTTGATTGACTGGAGCACTGTTGGAACCAAGAACATAAACACTAGGAATGTGTGTACTTAAGCTTTTGGTTGGCAATCTGTTCCCTTGACCTCAACATAGTTCTCAGACGATTCTGATAGTGAACATTAAAGCAGAACATGTTCGATTGCGGTAAAATGTGTATCCTTGACTGGTGAAAAGACAAAAGCTTTAAAAACAAAGGTAAAAAGAAAGGACTATCAGAACAATAATCCTATGTATGTACTCTCCTTGAATGGTACGTGGCTAAATGCCATGTTATTGGTGTTCACAATCTATTGGAACGTTGATGATGCTATAAAATTTTCTAGCTGATATGAGAACATGCAACTAATCCACCAGCTGCAGAGATTTGTTTCTGGGCACAGGGAATTGTGGTGGTGTTTCCTCACCAGATATCGGCCTGATCAAATGATTTTATCTATTGCCAACTTTACTCCATTCATTCAGATTTATCTTCTTGAAAAATTACGTTTGTTGGTTGCAATTTGCAGTTTACTGATACCTCAAATGTTCCAATTCCAGTTCATGAATGACAAAGGGCATATTTTTGTCTCAGTACATCTGGCCGAGGAAGTGAGAAACCCATTCAATTCTAGGGATGGAGCGCTGAAACATAGCTTGACCTTGGTCCCAACTCGTCAAAGAACTCTTATAATACATTGAGTGTCGGCAGGTGGAAGAGTTGGAAGAATTTCAGAAATTTTAGTAGTGGCACAGAGTTGCCGGAGGAATATGAAAACGTCAAATTGTTGGTGACATTTGAAGTGGCGTGGGAATCCCATGAGACGCACAAAGTCGTATTTTCATGCCTTTTATGTAGGCTGATAGTTCCACTTCACGAACTTATGGTGCACTGGAATTGGGTTGAGCATTAGCAAGCGATTGGTGGACCAGGGCTGCACATGCTTGTGCAAAGAAAGCCCTTTCTTGTGGTTTATCCAGTTTGTGGACAACTCTCTCGCTGATGTTTAGGCATTTTTCCCGCCTCTCAGATCAATAAAAACTTCTCTCTTTTGTCAAAAAAAAAAAAAACCTTGCTACAGATTATTGAGATTTACATTAGAAAACAGTGAACAACACATCGAAACAGTTACTATCAACGATTGAAATTACAAGAGCAGATTTATATTTTGGTTCCATTTCCCTTGGGGTCACAACAATGGGTCTCTTCACACTTTCATGAGTTTTCAAATGGACTAAACGGGCTGAAGCCCACAAAAACACGGATTCAACATTGCCAAAACGGGTTAAATAGCCTAAAGTCAACAAAAACATGGATTCCAAGATATATCATTCTCCTTGCATATAGTATCAATTAAAAGTCCACCTAGCCAAAATAACTTGTTTATAAAGTCTTTGAGCTCTATGGACACTTTTTAGGAGAAACTCACCCTCATTCAATTCTGGATTGAAATCTTAGAAAAGCAAGCTCGCCCAAGCAGCAATAAACGCACAGGCACCAAATTGAGCTAAGGTACCGTACTTCCTGTCCTCGAGCAATGCCACAACATAACACCTGTGAAATTTTCATAAGTGGTGTTACCTTTGCTTTTTGATCAGATAACTCAATATCAACTTTGATGGACTTTGTAATTAACAGTTAAAGATGCAAGTTCAACTAGTCTGCCCTTCTCATCAACTCCCTCAGATCAACATGAACCACATGAGCATGGCATATTGTACCGAAATTCTCATTTACCATGTTGCAGGTGAAAAAATCTTTTATGTCATGTAAATTAACAATAACATATTGTGAAGATATGGAGAACAAGAAAAAATTGATATCATCATTGTTCATATCTTTGGGTTTCACAATTGTTTGTAAAATTAGAAATTTTTGTCATATTTTAGGCAATTTGAAAACAAAGGCAATCTAAACCATATGAGACATGTCTCATTTCTCTAACGTACAAATTTAGAAACAAGTATATTCTGGAACCCTCAAATTCAAAAGTGAGATATGGCTCAAGTTACGAAAACAAAGGCATGCCTCAGTTCTAACACAAAAATTAATTAACAAAGTAGTCAAATTCAAAACTGAGACATGACTCAGCTTATACTCTCTACCACTCATCTGCTCCTTCAACAAGTTATGAAAACAAAGTCACATATTCGACAAGTTAAAATGCGAACTAAACAAAAACCAGCAAAGTTATACTTTCCCAACATTTTTCCTTTTCTCTTGCAGCCTAGAACTGCATCTAATAGTTTTTTTTTTTTTTTTGGAACCGGTTGTTTTAGAACAAGGGACAAAGCCCTAAACTCAAGGAAAATCCTTGAAGAGTACAGCGCACCACACTAGGACATGCCCTAGCTGTAGAAGAAGCAAGAGACCCCTGTCAATAACATCTAATACAAGAAGAAAAAACCACTACTGTCAACAAAGGGTATTTGATATCCACCGGAATAGTATCACCATTAGGACAAAGGAGATCAAAGCTTTCAGGGAATGTAGGATTAAGATTGACCTCTACACAAACCTTAGCAAAATTCATACGTTTGCATTTAGCAGTCAGCTCATCAGCATATAAAGGGTTTCCAACAGAACTAGCTATGTAACTTAGGCCATCTTCTGTCCAATATTCAAAAGGGCCATTATAGAATTGGACCCAAATTGGAATTGTTTGAAGTTTCTCTTTGATTAAAGCCATATGAGGCTGCCATCGCTTGAGCACAAACATTTGCATCTAATAGTTCGACAAGTTAAAATCCGGACTGAACAAAAACCAGCAAAGTTATACGTTCCCAACATTTTTCTTTTTCTCTTGCAGCCTGGAATTGCATCTAATAGGCTATTTCACCACTCTCGGCTGTTGTTTCTTTGCCCGTTTCTCCGCTCTTGCCTGCTGTTCCTCCACCCGTTTCTCCACTATCGGTTGTCGGTCCACACAAGTTACAGACAAACCATGGACAAGTCTGCAGACAAGTGAAAATTATTTGAACAAAGTTCTGAATAAAACAAAAAAGACTACAGAAAAAATAAAGAAAAGAGAACAATTCATGAATTGTAGCCTTCTTGAAGGGCGCGATTTGCATCACAAAATAATTTATAGCTCCGTGTAATTTGGAGCAGGATCTTGTTGGTACTCAATAATCTTATATTCATATATATTCACTCCTGTGACCTGCTTCCCAATACTCTACTATTCGTTTAACACCGACTTTCTCATCCTGATAAAAGACGCCTTCCTTTTCGCCAAAAACCCAATGTCCTTGATCGTCTATGCCTGGTTTAATTTCATTCGGACGGCTACGGGTAAAGAAATACCCAACATTGGATTTTCCTACACCAAAATTTGCCAATAGTGAACATGTGTTGACGTTGCATCTGTTATCCTTAAAATATGTTGTTTGAATGAGAAAAATGAAAGAAGGCACAAGTGAGGGCCTGAGGATGGTTTTCATAGACATTGACTTCCTCAATGGGGCAATAATCCACAAGTCCATTGAGCTGACGAGATCGGTATATAAGTTATACAAGATCAGTACATAAGTTATGTCCTCACGAGGACATAATCCACAAGTCCATTCCTAATTTTGTTTTTTACGTGGTAACCTAGTAATGCCCCTTCTTCTGGTCTGAAAACATAGCAAATATCTAGCAATGTCTTCACGATTCTCTCATTTTCTAACTGCAGATCCAATACTGTCCAAATTATTAAAATAAACTTAAAAAATTTTGTCAATGCCCAAACCATAAGATGAATCAGTAAAAAATAAAATTCATACCCTCTTCGTTTCGTAATACGATTCTTTCAGATGCAAAATCAATTCTTCATGTTCCTGCCTGATCATCTCTCGTTGACGGACTGCTTCTTGCTCCAATCTCCAATCAACCTCGGCCTTCTTTGCTCCCTTTGCCTTGTTTCGAAGTTTCAGCCTTCTTTGCTCCCTTGACCTTCTGTTTTGGAGTTTCCTTTGGCTCCTTCTTCGGACACTCCTTCACCTTCCTCAGCGACTCTCTCCTGTTCTCATTTTCTATATACAATCAACCGATGCATGTACAAAGAATTAGCAATACACCACAGAGACAAATACTGCAAGACATTGAAGATATAAGACTAGCAAAATTGCTTACTCTCACTCTTCTTTTCCATGGTCGATTCACAGTATTTGTTTAAACCAAAGGGAGGAGAGAGAAGAAAAACCCAGCTTCCACTCTTGAATCTTGCTTTTTCGATATAAGACTAACAAAATTGCTTACTCTCACTCTTCTTTGCCATGGTTGATTGATTCTTGTCTAAACCGAAGGACGAGAGAGAAGAAAAACCAAGCCTTCACTCTTGAATCTTGTTTTCTCTTGTAAAGACGAAAAAAGAAGCAGCAAATCATTAAGCAACCGATGATAACATAACGCCATAAAAGTTAAAGTTTCATTGCATTTTTCACAAAACCGAAGGGAGGAGAGAGAAAGTATGTGCATGGGTGCGTGTGTGCAAGGGAGTAAAGATAAGTTAAAGCAATTGTTGAACAAGTGTCCATTGAATGTGTTATGTCCTCAAGGTGAGTAAGTAGCTTTTACTGGATGAAGATGAAGTTTAGGAAGACAAGTGTGAAATGGGTATGGATTAATTGACAGGTGGTCATCAAAATCCAACTGCCATCAGCCTGAGATTGAACCGGAGTGTACCTGTGATCGCCGGAAGTTGGCCGGAATCTGCAAAAACACGCCGGAATACACCTGTGATCAAGTGAGGGTTGGTGGTTCGATTTCTTCTGGAAAAACCCACAAACACAGAGAAACAGAAGACACAGACAGATCGCGTTGGGGGTTCGAAATGTACTCCAAAACTCCTTTTACATGAAAAAAAAAAAGACAAATTCCACGTCATGCCGCATGTTGAACGTGCGGCATGCCCTCAAAACGACTTCGTTTGAAGATAACGCATATTTTCCACTCCTTTTCCATGGAAATAAAAAAAGACAAATTTTATGTCATGCCATAGATTGAACTTGTGGTATGCCCTTAAAACGACTACGTTTGACAATAACGCATATTTTCCACTCCTTTTCCATGGAAATAAAAAAAGACAAATTTCATGTCATGCCATAGATTGAACCTGTGGTATGCCCTTAAAACGACTACGTTTGACAATAACAGTTTAATCCTAAGAACTCTTGGGCATTACGAGGACGATTTCTCTCTATATCGACCATTATTTAAGGATCCGAGACATTTTTCTTGTAGATATTATTATAACACATATGATGTACGGATATCTCATAAATAAATTACAAATTAATACTTAATCTAAATGAATTTCTATTTTTTAAAATGGATCTGAATACATCGAATCATATTTCCTTCTATATCAACAACTCTTGGGACTTAAAGTACATTTTCTATCTATGTGAGTAATATTTTAATGATCTAAGACATTCATTTTATAGAACACGGAGAATTACTAATCATGTAAAAATTTCATATTAATTAAAAATGAATTAGTAATTGATCTTAATGAATTTATGTTTCTTAAAATAGGTTTGCAAAAAGATAATAAGCGGTTTCAACATATAATATCGCGTCTGAGCGTTTCCATTAGAACCGACGTCGTTTACCCTGTACCTTTGCGGTGAAGCTCTCTCCCTCCTTCCCTTCTACCTTCTCTAATCGCTGTGATTAAACTGGTTAGAGCTGATCCATGCTTTAATTTGCACGTAATTTGCTGGAATTTCGTTCTTGGATCGGAAACTGGAAATTAGGTGCTGGAAAGATGGAATCTAGGTGCTGAAACTGTGTATTTTGGTGCAGAAATCTGTTTTTATTTGCCGTAAAACTGATTATAAGTGCTGAAATTGCGTTATTAGATGCTAACTTGAGTTTTAATTGTTGGGAATGGTGTGTGAGGGCTGAATTCAGTCTTACAGGTGCAGAAATTTAGTGTAACATATTAGAGTCGGATTCTGCTTACTGGAAGCATGTATTAAAGCACTTGAATTTGGTGATTAGATGTTAAAGTCTGAATCTCTTTCTTCTATTTTGAGTTATGAAACGAACAGGATACTTGAGTTGAGGGTTCTTTTGTTGAATGGGGCAAGGGAATAGAGTGATTAATAGTTGATTCCTTGCTACTTGGGTTTCATTCTCATAGTTGTGAATTTAACTAGATTTGGTCGTTTGGTTTTGATATCTGTTAAGGAAAGACGAGCAATTGTTTATTTTTATGGGACTAGGTACTCATATGGGTGGATTGTTGTGCTCTATGTCAGGATCGGAAGCAACAACAAGTATTGTGACTCTGCGTAAAGAAACGGAGAGAGAGATGAAACCCTAGTTTCAGGAGAGACAAACGAAGAGGATGAGTCGATTTCGGGAGTCCATTTTGGGAGGGGCAAGCTGTAGTAAAGGGAAGAGAGAAACAAAACTAGGGATCTGGGAGGAGAGACCGAAGTCGCGAAGGAGAAAGCTTAACCTTTTTTTTTTTTTCTCTCAAGAGGTTGAGTGCCGGTACCAATTATTTGGGATTTTAATAATGGACGGCTGTGATGAAATGGACGGCTCTGATTTGGGGTGATAGGGTATCCCCAGACAAGAGGGGATACTCTAGCACCATCCCTTGATATTGATAGGAGATGTTCTTAACACTACAAAGCCAAAGCCGTTTCAGATAAAACCAAGCAGGTAGATACGATTACCCCTCCGTTTCAACTCTTCCATTTCTATACTGTCGAGCTCTGTACATAGTTGGTTTGTAAACTATTTGATCCAAGTTCTATCATTTTAATGTTCTTTCATTAAAAATGAATGTTGGGATTAGGAGTTTTACCGGATTGGATCCGATAAATCCAAATCCCATCCGATTAGCATTTGGATTGGCGGATTGGCTTTATCGGATTTGGATCAATCCAGATTGAATACGGTTCATTTACAGTGCTTTGTCCAGGGTTGTAAACATACCTATTTTTTGTCTTATTAACCAGCTCCAATTTACTTTGAGTTAGGGAAGAATGGCTGCAAAGACATGTTAGAACCACTATTGGATTTGCTAAAACTGCAGTATGAAAATGAGAATGTAGTTGATATTGCTTAAGTCTTCTCTAGCAAGAATGCTATTTCAGTTATCCTGTTTTTTAAGCCCAAGGGTCCAAATCGAACATCTGATATTTTCTTTGGTAGATGGACTTATCTCAACTGGTTTGGCAGGTTTAGGGTATAGCATATTTATGTGAACATAGGTACTTTTAGTCCTGATTTATCTCTTTGACTCCACTTGACTACTTAGTTCTGTTTTGTACCATAAAATTTAGATGGTTGTGTTGTTTCCTACTACCTTGTCTGGGATAAATCTCTAGATAGTGCTACTAGAAATGTGGTAATTTTTGTGTATTTATCACCATTTGGGGGTGGAGGCAATGGGCAGGACAGCCACCTTCTCACTGTGTAGCCCATCACAACTGGGCACAAAAAGAGTTGAAAATGGCATATCTTGTGGTCATGTCTTGCAAAAACAATTGTTTCTCCTGTTAGGGCGTTGTAACGGTTGCTTTATATATCTCACGGCCAAACCAAACCAAACAAAACCGAACTTTATGTTCCAATCAATTGGGGTCGGCTACATGAATCTTTTGTTTTTTCCCCATTGAGCTCTGTCAAGGCCACATTGTATTATTTCCATTTCATACTTGAGCAGCTTTTTCCTTGTAGACATCTAAAATCGTCTCCTAGGGCGTATGTTTTTGGATAAAAAGATATTACCGTGATAAAAAATTTGCACAAAATGAACTGTAAATGCCAAGTTCCGAATCCCAAAACTTTTCCTTCAGGAATCGCAGTCCTTGCTGATTATGTACATGCGAAAGGCCTCAAGCTCGGAATTTATTCTGATGCTGGGTAGGATGAATTCCCTAATTGCAGGTCAGAAGATTAGAAGTTAAGTCATGATGAAACTATTACTTCTCACTATATTTGACATGCTGCTTTGCAATCTTCAACTGAGTTTTGTAGGATCTTTACATGTCAAGTTCGACCTGGATCAATTTACCATGAACACGTTGATGCAGAGCTCTTTGCCTCTTGGGTAGCTTGTTATATGTCTTTTACTTGTACGTTTTGAGTTCATTATGTAATTTTTTAGGAGGCTTTTGAATGTCCTTTACCAGATGGTTACTGCAAATAGGTATTATAGAAGTTCTAGAGTAATCTCAGACTCTCAGCATGGTTTGCGGGATTTTAAACAAATAATAACCACCTTGTAATCTCAGTTAGGTTTTCTGGAAATTTTACCATAAATATTTGGTGGAGTCTCACATTTAGCATAGTTATGCAAAATCCGCAGAAATTTCCGTTATCCAAAGGTGTATAGTTCTCTTCAATCAAGCTCACATAAAAGTACAAGACTCCCTAGCTAGACTAAAAACTTCCTACCATTCGTATTTTTAGTTTGCCACCTTTTCTCTCCAGGGGTGGTCATTTAGCGATGTGTTATTTAGGGTGTGGATTATTTGCAGTATGACAACTGTTTCAATCTTGGAATGAAACCACACATTTCAGTCTTGTTGAATTTCTTACCCCAATACAGTGTCTATGAAATTGATTCTACCGTGGTTCTATAATTTCAGATACCCCACCAATGTGTGATGCTCTAAATGCAGCTTGACGTCCAAATTTCTATTCAATTTGTGGATGGTAAACCTGTATTCTTGCTTTGTAGTAGAGCTGTCTGAGTTCATTCAGTGCCCCTTATGAGCTCTATTTGTCTCTTCTTTTGGGGTTTGGTAGGGGTGTTGATGACCCTGCCGTATGGGCTTGGAAGGTTGGAAACAGTTGGCGGACAACAGACAACATCAATGATGCATGGGCAAGGTTCTAATTTCTGGACTAAAGTGTTATAACAAGCCAAAGTTCTTTGTGTTGTGTTTTAGACATGACATTTTAGGCAGAAATATTATCCTACGACAAATCTCTCAATCTTCGTATGAGTTGTAAGAGATTGAAAACAAGACCTTGCTAGCTGACTATGTGTCTCTAAGATTAGGTCTGGGTGCAAGGCATAGACAATAATCAATGCCAGAGAATTTTCGTTCACAGAGGTGAAGCTCCTTTGATTATTCGACCCTGTAACGGTAACGATAGTAATATGTATCTTCAATAACTAATATTTTAGTAGTATAAGGCGTTAGTTACGGGCCTTGGGGCGAGGCACAAAATTTAGCTTTTAGTATTTCTTGCTTAAGGTCTGACAATGAGATCCCTGGTGTTCAGGATGTCAAGTTCAAGTTAGCCGTTTGAAATCTCGTTGCAGATCATTGTCAGGCATATACTTGAGATTCTTAGTACAATCTTTGAAGCTTTGCGCTACTAATGAAATTTTGTGCATGACGTGCCAACATTAGTGGATTCAAAAAATTGAACAGTATCAAAGCTTCTGTGGTAAGAAAAGGAAACTGCTTGGGACATATATCTCCGAAAATAAATCCAGACACCGATATAACCGGAGCCACCCGATACACGTTGGTCTTGCAGATGTTACGGTTGCGCTAGCGGTAAATGTGGGTTTTTCCTTGACCTGTTTGACTTCACTATTCTTTTATGATGACAACTTGTTCTCAAGGTACCTAATACTCATGATGAGAGCTAAAAGATAATTCGAAGGTGTCACATTTACCTCAACAGAATTGTATACCCAATTAGTGCCTTAAAGGTTGGCATATTTTGTAGTAAGCAGGGAGGAGGAACCTCTTAGCAGTTCAGAGAACAATGAATTGCCATCTACCAGCCATGCAGGACTATATAGTGAACTAAGGGCTGTAGAAATTGAAATAGATGCTGTTGCGTCTAGCGTTAGCCTTCCTCTTGTTTTTGGTATTGAATAATACGCCTACTCATGCACAGTTATCTTCTACGTTTTACGACAGTACCTGCCCTAATGCACTCGCTACTATTCGAATGGATGGAGTAACTGGGGTATGTGAAGAGAAATGGGTTAGGAATTGGGAAGGGGGAATCAGGATATAAGATAGGAATGGTTATTGGACGTGGACTTCTGGAGCTAATGATTTTGTGGATTTTGTGCTTCTCCAACTAGTACAATTGGGAAAAATTACAGTGTTTCATGCTTCAGCATTTAGCATAAAAATAAGAAGCATCATATAATGTACTCAAACTACTAGAAATCTTAGTAACAAATTTTTTTTTCCTGATCTCTTAAAAATGAAGATTGGGAGTGAAAACTTAGAGGGAAAAATCAAGAGTGGAATTATGTTCCAACTTAGTAGTACTTGAGGATGTTCCAAGGGTTCACTACTTTCTCCAGCATTATTTTTTGCCTGCTATCAGATAACTGCTATCATCAAATTGTGTATCAAAAGATTAGAAAATGCGTGTAACTACAGTAGAACACAGCCACTGCTTCCTTTGGACCACAAGAAGAAGCCATGTGAACCTAATCAAGAAGTTTGCAAGTAGGGTGAAAGGGTTTTTGTTCGTGCACTCAAGTGGTATGAAAGAAGAAGCCATGTGAACCTAATCAAGAAGTTTGCTTTTATAGTGAAAGTAGTACATGGACAGCACCGGCTATATATAGAAGGTAAAAACGAGCCATTGTCAAATTCCACTTGTGTATTAGTGATAAAGAGAATTTTTTATACTATTCAGTTCACGTTCGGCTCGTTTATGGAACGAGCCCCAAATTTGTTCACGTTCAACTCGTTTACTAGATAGATTAAATTCGAAACGAGCCCTTACACTAGTCTTGCTTATCAAAGTCAAACAAAGAAATCGGTTACTCATTGGCTTTTTTACCTTGCACTTTACAAAAATCGGCCAATAAATTTGATACCACTTGTTGGTTTCAACAAACCATTGCGGAAAAAATATGGTTTCAAAAAATTATTTCGGATCTACTTCTTACATATACGTATAGTTTCATGAGGAAGGGTTAGGGTTCTACCTTTCTCGTTCAAAGAACTGAAGCCTCCTGCACACCAAAGATCTTCAACCCTGTGACCCAAAAGAACAATAGCCAAAAAGGGTTTGTGGGAACCCTAGATTTTTCTTCCCTCTTTCTTCTCTCAACTCTCTCTAAGGCTGTGTTTGGATGGTCGGAATCTTGAGTAGGAATAGGAATATGATTACCGGGAATTAAATTCCTAGGAATTTTCTTGGGTAGGAATGGGAATATGATTACTGGGAATCGAATTTCTAGGAATTGGTTCCCTGGAGGAATTGCATTTTAGTGTTTGGATTAATTCAGTGATCTTACGTGGGAAACAATTATTTTGGAAATTTATCAAAGTCAACATTTCTTTTTCTTAAAGAATGAGCCAGGAATCTGACATTCCCATGGGGTAAGGGAGTGATCAGATCCCCACTCAGTCTGGGAATGTGATTTCTAGTTAAACATGTCATCAGGAATCACATTGTTATTCCTTTCTCTACCAAATATCGAAATCAGAAAAGCCTGGCATCACATTCACATTCATGTCTCTTCCAAACGTTGGAGTCATGGGTAGAAGACATTACATTCCCATTTCCCCTGAGATTACTGTCATCCAATCTGAGCCTAAATTTTGTAGGAGAAAAGTTTTATACACTTTCGTGTGTTCTATTTTTTTCCAAGAGAGAAAGAGATGTATATAGAGATATTTTTCCTCCCTCTTTCTTCTCTCTCTAGATTTATTTTGTAGGAGAAAAGTTGCCTATACTTTTGTGTGTTCTATTTTTTCCAAGAGAGAAAGAGATGTATATATAGAGGAGAATTACTTCACCAACAATTCAACTTTAAATAAATTAAATATTCTCTAATTATATTGGGTTATCCATTGGCTTCTTGAGCACTAGCTAAAAATTGGGCTTACGCTCTCTCATCTCCATGAGTGGTGGCCCAATTAAACTTTCAGATATTTACGGGCCAGTACAGAAAATCGATACCTATTTCCCAGTAAGGAAGACGCTTGCTTTTAATTACCATAAGGTCAAGTTGGGAGGTAAAATTACTTTTTTGTCCCTGTAGCTAAAAACAGAAACACATTCTTCTTTCTCTAACGCCGCTGACCGCCATAGAGCGCTGCAGCACTCGCCGACTGCCAACCTGCCTTCTCCTATCATCTTGAACCCCAACAACCACCACCCTTCGCTCGCCGGCCACTGGAGCTCAATTTCCGATGATCGGAGACCTTGGATTGCTCTGTTTTGACTCCCAAATCGATTGGAAAAAATGCTCAGTTCGTGATTTTATCTTCTTTTTCTTCTTCACCTGTAATTTGCATCCTACAAGTTCTAAGCTCATCAATGGCGAATCAAGACTGAATGCCTTCCTCATTCTCTCACTGCGAATTTTTAAAATTTTTAGAATATTCACTGCGAATTTTTTCAAATTCCCATTTTAATACATGAGATTAAATCTTTGGCTCATCAAAGCAAAAGGCTATGATGAAGTTCATGTGGATCTCCCATGGCAAGCCCACGTGGATCTCACAACAAATTCATGCAAATTTGTAGTATATAGTAGAACAAATCCATGCGAATTTGTATAATACAGAACAAATTCATGTGAATTTGTATAAGGTAGAAGAAATCCATGCG
>JAXBDA010004233.1:0-29989 GCA_036023075.1 Gaultheria prostrata | reverse complement strand
CTGGATGCCACCCCTCTCTTAACTGTGCCCCGATCTCGGGCTTGGTCCTTGGTATCACCCATTCGATGCTGGTGAACCCAGCAGTGGATGGGGGGCCAGACGGATCATGGTGAAGCCGGCCGCTACACCATGTTTTTGTCTCCCTTACTTTTTAAAATGGACAAACAATATAGAACAACAAAAATCATCCAAATGGTCATCTATTTTGGAACGGGAGTACATAATTTGAAACATAAGGCTATTAGGATAATCATATGAAATTGAGTGGGGTCTCGTGCCACCACGGTTTACCCCATTGGGCTTCTACATAAATTAAACCCTGTCAGGTTTCCATTCGTGTCCAAATTGATACACGGGTATCCCGATGTATCCCCGGCCTAAAATAATTACATCCAATGGATACACCGGGTGAAAATCTCACACGTGTCCGCGACGTGTCGTTTGTACTCAAAGTGTTTACATGAATACGATAAGCAATCAGGAATGTTGGTACTAGAGTACGACTCTCAGATTAAATGAAATATGAGTACCCGACGTTTAGTAGCACGGGTGCTCTCTCTCTCTCTCTCCCCCCCCCCCCCACCCCCCCCACACAAATCTCCGATAAAGCCCTGGATCGATCTATCTGTTCACTTTTTGCACATTAACCACTACCAGCTGTCAGTAGTTAGCATTTTCCAAATTTCATTCCAAACACGAGCGGGGGACAAATTATCATATGAAACAGCAGATATATACCTAATAATTGCATCTACTTCTGACACATGAACTTTTGAGGAGGAGATGTGATTCTTCTCCATAACTTTGGAGCCAGGAGATCTGTCACAATTGTATTCGTCCAGAACGATAACAATTGAAAAACAGAGGAAGGAGAAAATACACTATACATGATGAGGAAAAAAAATACATAAAAAGTACAAAATGAAAAATGGCGAGTAGTAACAAAATAAATTAACCAGAGATAATTAAGAGGTTAACAATCGAAAATCACCTCTCAAACATATGAAGAATGGGATGGGAAAAAGAACACAAATATTCATCACTCACAATGGAATTCCAATATTCTTTCGACATGCATCTGCCGCATGATTCTTGCGCAAGCCTAGTGTTTATGCACAGTCCAACAGATACACAGATTTTTCAATGATGTTTCAGAAATTGTTTTCTTTTGGTTAAAATGCAATTCTATTTCAGCTCTGACATTCCTTTATTCTCCATCCACAACCAAATCACCCATTTGCTCTGGCTCCAAATTTTCAGTAGCTTCTCCATCCTCGCCTAAAGAATCCTCCTCCATTAAACGCGATGCTTGTGAAATTAAATCTGCATTTTTCATGTAACTTAACAATTTATCATGAACACCAATAGAGATGATGTGCTTCGCCAGGAGTAACCTTAAAAATTCCTCTGATTCCTCAACATCACCTCTCTCTTTCAAGTACTCCAGACAAGCAACTAAAACAGGCCCGCTTGGCTTCCATCCTGGCTCAAAAGCTGAAACAGCAACCTTCAATGCTTCTATTGCCTTTGGCATTTGATTAACATTCACATATCCTGAAGCCAAGTAATACCATGTATGTGGGAGAGGTTTGCCTCCTTTCATTCTTGCCCTGTTTACCAATGTTTCAGCCTTCTTCATATGCCCCTTTCTGCAATAAGCACCAATCAAGAAATTTGGAACCCGGAAATCATAAAACAACTCACTGGAATCCCATTCCTCGAAAATCTCCTCAGCTTCTTCTAAGTCGTCCAACTTCAATAGTGAGGTTATCATGCTAATATAGCTTTTGTTATATAACTTTTCAGACTTCTTGTGAACTTCCCACAGCCGTAACACTTCGTCCTTATTCCCTATCGTAGCATATTGTGTCAGGAGAAAATCAAAACCCATACTCCTTCGCTTTTTAGAAGTTAAGATGAGACCCTCAGATTTTTTCAGCATTTCCAAAGCTTTTTCAGTCAACCCTGCATTCGTAAACCCCATTGCTGCAATGGAATAAGCATTCCAGTCCAAGACAATGTTTGGATCTGACTCCATTCTTTGCACTATCCTGTCCATTCCTATAGTGTCAGAGAGGTCTGCATATACATTAAGCAGGATGCTGAAGGTAAACTTATCATATTTGATACCCTTTTCTTCCATTTCTTGTACAAGCAAATCTATTTTGTCATGCTTTTCTGTCTGACGATAGAGATTTAGCATTACGTTGAAGGTGAATGTTGTCTGACCCAACTCCCTCATTTTCTCCATGATGGCCTCTGCTCTCTTGACAGATTTCTCTCGGGCATAGATGTTGAGGAGTACACCATAAGCCTCCACCACTTTAAATTTTTCTGGGATATCGTGGAAATAATTTTCTGCTAGTTTTGTTCCATGAACTTTTGAGATCAAGTCCAGCCGGATAGCAATATCCTTAAATGAAAGTTGAAAGGACCTTTTGTCACTCATCCATTGAGATACCTAAAAAGACGGGAAACAGATATTCAGGTATTTGAATCCTTAGTCTAAAAGAGTGTAAAATATCAATGACTACAACAATGAATAAAATAGATGTTAACAGCCAAAGAAAATTAATCCCACCATTAACACATATCAATACCAGTATGGAAGGATTTTTTTTGCCGGTCAGCATGGAGGGATTAAGAAGTAGGTGTTTGCAGCCAAAATTAGAGATGCCAATGGTGCGGAGTGGTTTGGGTATTGGTGAAACCACAACCGAAACTTATATGTAAAACATAACCGTGACCAAACAAAAATGCTAGGTACACAACAAGATTATTTTATCTAGGAGGATGCCCGACGAATGGAGGAGGAGTTGCAACAACTGCAGAGGTATTAAGTGGATGAGTCATACGATGAAGTCGTGGGAATGAGTTATTGAGTATCGATTGAGGATGGTGACTATGGTGTCGGAGAAACAGTTTGGGTTCATGCCTCGGAGATCAACCATTGAAGCTATTTACCTACTAAGAAGAGTGGTAGAAAGACACAGGTCAACGAAGAAGGATCTTCATATGGTTTTCATAGACCTAGAAAAGGCTTATGATAGGGTGCCTAGAGACATTATATGGTGGGTTCTTGAGAGAAAGGGAGTGACCAAAGGGTATATCGATGTGGTTAGAGACATGTATGAAGGTGCCTCACTACCATTAGATCACCAGCACGGGAAACGAGTGAATTTCCCATCACAGTAGGATTGCACCAAGGGTCAGCCTTGAGCCCGTATCTTTTCGCTTCAATTATGGATGAATTGACTAGACAGATTCAGGAGGATATTCCATGGTGTATGTTGTTTGCAGATGATATTGTCCTTGTAGATGAAACTACTAGCGGTGTTAATACGAAATTAGAAATTTGGTGGGATGCACTGAAGTCTAAGGGCTTTCGTATTAGTAGGAGTAAAATTGACTATATGGTTTGCAAGATTAGTGGTACCAAAAGTGCGTACGAAGAAAGAGTGATGATTCAAGACCAGGAGATACCAAAGAGGGACCATTTTAGGTATTTAGGCTCTATTATTAGTCAAGATGGTGAGATTGCAGATGATGTGACCCATAGGATCCAAGTGGAGTGGCTCAAGTGGAGAAGTGCCACTGGTGTACTGTGTGACAAAAGGCTATCCACAAAATTGAAGGGAAAATTCTATAGAACTGCCATAAGACCAGCGATACTTTACGGGACAAAATGTTGGCCTATTAAGAATCAGCGGGTGAACAAGATAAGTGTAGCGGAAATGAGAATGTTGAGGTGGATGTGTGGTAAGACTAGACGAGATAGGATTAGAAATGAAATGGTCCGGGAGATGGTAGGTGTAGTACCTATAGAGGAGAAGTTTATGGAAAATAGGCTTAGGTGGTTTGGGCATATCTATCGTAGACCAGCGGATGCAGTAGTTAAGAGAGCGGATATGATAGCTTTTGGTAGCAACGCTACGGGGAGGGGAAGACCCAAATTGACATTAGCTGCGGTAGTGTACAAGGATTTGAGTCTACTAGGGTTAAGTGAGCAAGCAACACTTGACAGAGCTCAATGGAGAAAAAAGATGCATGTAGCCGACCCCAATTGATTTGGGACATAAGGCTTGGTTTGGTTCGGTTTGGTTACACAACCATCCATCCACAACTTAATCCACAACCCCTCCCATGCATGTGGAGCCCACGCACAATTATGGTGTTAGTGTGTGTGGTCCCCACGTGTATGTGAGGGGTTGTGGATGGATGGTTGTGTATGTATCACTTCTTGTGACCAAAACCGGCAGTTTTCTTTTCATTTATGATTTATACCATAACCAAAACCATTGGTTACCAGTGCGGTTCAGTTTTTCACTGAAACCGGAGGTCAACATTTTTAACCATCCAATCTTAACCAACCAGACGAAAGGGGCCGGAAAAAAAAATGTACAATGTAAAATTAATAAGTGCAATTAAAATACAGTGAACCCATCTTTCAAACACTAGGGGGTTTGTGAAAACACAGTGAACCCATCTTTCAAACACTAGGGGTTTCACATAACTTATTTGAGTGACCTTTTGAACTTTTTGCAATTTCACGGTTTTGTTTTTGTCCGAGTTTTGGTTATAATTTTATACTTTTTCGATTCCACTTGTCGAGACGAATCAAGAAACTTAAAAAATATGACGCAAAACTAACAAATGAGTATTTACTTCCTTTTTTTTAATAAAGACAAAAACCAAAAAGTGTACAAATTTAAGGGGAACAAGGCCTAAGACCTAAATCACCGTAGAGTTCACAACAAAATCGACAAAATCCATTAACACTAACTGAAAGCTGTATTACAGACATATAATTCTAAAATATGAATGCATATAGTATGTATTTATGAAAAGATCACCCAAGTGTTTGTCAGAACATGAAGCTTGTAACATAATGGCAACTCGAGGACATCCGCTGCCTTGGCATAAAGTTTGAGGCATAATGTTATGGCCAGAATTTAGTATCTACAACCTCAAACATGCAAAGAAGCAGTGGCACACAAATATAGAATCAAAGGCAACATGATGGAACCCACTATTGGTAGCATTAAGTTAATCAGCACTCAATTTCCTAGCTCTCATCACATAAACACCAAGATATCCAATCACATGACAGAACTGCTCCAACCGACCCTTATACCATTGTTTGAGTCGGTTGGAAACTGTACTACAGCCCCAATGTACAGCCAAGGGCTGTCTCCTGACCCCTTGGCATAGAAAGCCTACACTGCTGAATGGAAAGTTATTCTGAAAGCATCACTTGCTGAAAAAAAAATCATCTCACCCCAGGAGCTGTTGAACGGATCCCCCTAGCACATAAAAACAACTAGCTCCTAGCCTTTAAGTCTGTCCTTTAAAACACCATCCCCATATTGCAGATTACTATAGCCCCTTCTTCAAGTCTAACATTTATTTCACCTTTTGCGTTTCTTTTGAGTAAAGCCTCTGATAATTTTATTTTCTACCACCTCTTTGTTTTGTATCCCCTGTATTTGACATTTTTTATTCATGAGGTATCGTTTTATTTTCTTTCTTGTGGCGCAGTTTTTTACCACCGTATCAGCCTCGTAGTTGTAACTGGAGAATGAGGAGCATCTCTACGTCCTTGTATTCCTAACAAGTAAAGTAAGTCCTCTGTCGATTTCACTTGTATATTTTGTATCTTATGGGCCCTGGCAAACCCATAAGACAATTTATTCCAAACATGCTGGCTCATCATGGGGAAACTACATGATTATATAGAGAAAAAAAAAATGATCTGTCATAGTAACCAATTATCAAGAATGTTAGAGGAGGAAGGAAAACCGGTGTCTTGCCCATCAATCAGTGAAAAACTACACCAGTTTAGAATTATAACCTACACAGGCAGCCTGTACAAGGTTTGGCACACACATATTTTATGAATTGGCCTTGGCTGGATCACATACGTCCATTTCACCTTATCCATTGAGGTCGTTGTTATTAATGGTCTGATTCAACCATGCTAAGGGTATAACTGGTTCTGATCAAGCATACAAGCAATCATATGGAAATGTGCTTTCCTTAAAAGTGGCCACTCATACAGGAAAACTGAATTCAAGGAATCAAGGCTATCATTATTGGCTAATGAAAAAACAAGTAACAGCCCAAGTTACAGGTTTCCATGCAGGAACTATGATCGACTCATCGACCCAAGTTCAATTTTATGCCTTCACAAATGTTCAAGAATTGGTGTTCATTTTGACCTATTTTTCTCATGAATCATGATGTACGCGATTGAAATTTCCCGAACGAAAAAATGAGCAAAATGCAACAAGTGTACCCAGGAAACTGTAGAAGATGGTAATCTCTTTACATTCTACAGTTTTCCATTTATTTCATTTCACATGTCTGTATCAGCGAGGGTTTTCTTCTAAAACTGGCCAAACATGAAGTGTTTGTTGATAGTCTAAGACAAAGACATTAACAGACACGTATCCCATTCAAGACAATCAAGCTTTTTTTTCCAGGAATTGAAAGTCATAGTTCTGATTTCTGTGCGCACTTCAAGCTGCGGCTGTTGTTCTTTTGCAGTGAAAGAGGACTTATCTTACTCCTAGCACTGTAGCACGTAATGCACTTTGCCAATCATTCTAATATAAAGGTTTGGTATTTTGTTTTCCCTGAGAAATAAAGAACCTAGTAGGAAGGACCTCCCAGCCATGAATAAAATAAAATGTTGAAAATTGATCAGCCAACAATTGCTGCATTCCAAAATGCCAAGACGATTTGGGGTTGATAAGTTGATCAACAAACTTGCAAAGTGGATACTTCCTCATGATCAAATTCAGCTTCCATATAACACATTTAACCAAAGTCCTGGATTAGAACAATCAAAATTAAGGCACACTTGAACATGCTAATATGAGGCATTCCACTATCTTTGAAAGACAATCAGTCAACCCATTGTTCAAGATATATTTAATCTACAGATTCACCGTCTAGTGTAGACCCATTGTAGATATACTACTGCTCCCCAAATTCTGCACTCAAAACAATCAAATGCCTCTTTTTTGCTGGTTTTGGTTTCAAAGGCGAGAGCAAAAAATGAAATTTTTAAAAAGACTATAGTGCCCTTCAATTGGGTCAGTCAACAGTTATAAAATTTCTGTTGCTCTTTCCAACAGTGGTCTGAGGGAAAGAGGACAATGACACTCAACTTAAACTGTGAGGACCAGCAATGAGGGATTGGTACAGTAGTGGAAATTCGGGCTTGGTTGGACAAGGCCCAAGTTCAAGTCCTAGTCCCATACCCCTTATTGGGAGCTAAGCATACCCCTAACAGCACTCGCACATGGTGGGACCTTAGCTTCAGTTTTGACATAGGTGCGGTCGATCCCTACAAGTGGTGATGTGGTGTGACGACTACCTGGTGGTGGTGATGGGTAATACCTGCACTTTCATCTTTTGAACTACAAAAAAAAAAAAAAAAGAATTGTGGGGACTAAAATGGGTCAATTAATAACGTAGGATGCAATGTGACACTGAATTTAAAGTGCAGGGTAAATTTTCCACTTCTTAAACAGACAAGAACAAACTAAGACCAACAACAAAATTAGCTAACTAATAAATAAAAACAATAAAGGGGGAGAGAGACCTCAAGAGCGTGGTTGAATCGGCTGTAACGCCTCAACTCCTTGATGATGTTCTGAAGCTGTTCTTTCTTGATACTTCTTCCTTCTTCAACCCATTGATCGAGTACCGGAACAATCGAGACCGTTGGGGAACCGAGAGGCGAAATCCGACGGTACAGAGAGTCCCCAGATTTCGCAGGATAAGAGACGGTTGGTGTAGTAGAGTAGTAATGGAGGGTCTTTCGGAAACCAGACCTGGAGAGTGAGAGCTTCATTCGAAGAGAGTGACGGACGATGATCACAATTGAGAGAGAGAGGCGATTTCAGATTAGTTCAGTATTTGTGGGCTTTGATTTGCTGACAAAATGTGTTTTAAAGCCCATGCCATGTTGTTATTGGGCCTTTAAATGTCCGCTCAGTAGACAAAATGATAATATGTAATGTCTGAATAAGTTCGAACTTGAGTATATTCTCAAATATTGATACACTTTTCTCAGATATTGATGTACATTTTATATATTATCCTCTGTTCTTTTGGATGAGATTAGTATTTTCTTTTTAAAATATTAGGACTGGATTTGGCATCTACTGGCGGGTCTAGAAAGGCTACTCTAAATCCCTCCAACTCGAGCCCATTTTTAAATTGCAATATTAATGGAGGTCTTTTTTAATTATTATTTTTATCAGATTGCGATATAATTTTCATATCACATCGTTCTTCTGCTTGAAGAGAGAAATCGGATAAAAATATAGACAAGAGTTGAAAAAAAGGCATATATGACGATAAAAAAGACTCAAAGACAATGAAGCCAAACGATGTAATGCAAAAAAATAAACCGAAACCATTAAAAATTCAAGACAAATCAACAAAAAACACAGTGCCAAAAAGTTAGGCAAAAGGGGGCCTAATCTGTAACTAAAGGAATGAAGGGTGTTAGCATCATTGGCAATTTTCGGGTTCCGACAGATTATTAGAGTCTATTTTTTTAGTTTTTCCATTTAGGTTTGGGAAGTGGTGTTTTAGTGTATCGAGTCTACATACACTGCCTGATGGATCAAGCGGTGTTGAAAAGTCCATGCCATGCAAAAATGCTTGGAGCTCAATCTAGAAAGGTATATGCATTTCATTTGCATTTCTTGTTGCATTTTGTTCACAGATATTCCATGCATTTATTGAGGTTTTGTGTCTACGTTGTTGAAATAGTCTTGCATGTCATTATTAAATCATAGAGCTTTGATTTTTCTTTTGGGTGTAAGAGCATCAAGATTTTTTCCAAGGCATTTACCTTTCGTGAAAGAGATTCAAAGATTAGTGCTTGATGTGCGCTTTCCTTGGTGCTAGCTTTCTTTCAAGCGCTATGCTCTAAAAAGAATTCAGAGAACAACGCATGCTGTGTGCTTTCCTTGGCGCTAGCTATCTTTCAAGCGCCACGCTCATAATCTGCATTGAAATTCTTGTGGCGCTAGTTAGCGCTTGCTAGGCTCAGTACAAGCACAGTGCCTATTTTTTAGTATGCGTCGATTTCTCATTGGTCCTCTCTCGGGCTCCGTCTTTGACTCTATAAAAGCAAAATTTTCACTCTTTTAGTGTACCACGTTCTTGCATCATCCCTCTTTAGGGAGAGAAACCCTTTTCCTCTTATATTCATGTGTTCTTGATGCATTATATGATCTAAACTTGGTGTTTGATCATTTTTCATGTCAATCAGGAGCTATACTTTAATACTCCATGTATTTGCTCTAGATTGATTATTTTCTTCAAAAACTTTCATTAAAATCACTCTCTTTCATATTATACATTGTTGCCTTTGCTCGTATATGAGCCAGATGAGTTCGGTGCCGAGTTAACTCCGAGATCAAGAGGGGTGTACTTGTGGAGTCCATGAATCAAAGAGGGGTACGAGGTACTTCATAAGTATTAGGCCGTAGTTTTATATTTAGGGTGTTTAGACACTTAGTTTCCACGTAAATCTCATTGTCTTATCTCTTTAATTAGTTTAATTGCTTTATATTTTGCATATTGAATTGTGGCAATTAGAATGGAGCTTGTGTGATTGTGATTCTCATAATTAGACATAATTTTTTATTGGTAGTCCTATTGACTCCCTCCAGGACTTTTAGGTTGTGTTTGGTTTACTAGAATGGAATGGAGGTCGGAATGGAATGAGATAGGAATAAACATTCCATTCCCACATTTGGTTATTCTTAGCAATGACGATAGTTAATTTGGAGTGGCAATAGTGAAAGTTGGTGTGGCGGTAGCAATTTGGAATAATGATTCATTGCCTTTTCTAATGGAATGATTGAGGGAATGAGAATTCCATTTAGAATGACGATAACTTAAATTTGTGATCAACCAAGCATAGGAATAGAATTCCATTGATTGACAATTCCATTCCAATGTCCACCACCGTGGAGCCATGTTTATAATACAACCAAACCTCTCCTACAACCAAACCTCTCCTTCTTTATCTTAACAGGTGCATCAGTTCAAGACGATTTGCTGAAGGTTTATCTAATTGGGGATTCCGTAGGCATCCTTATTGAGTAAGAGATATTTTTGGGAAAAAAAAAAAAAATTCTCAGGGAACTTTGCTGGTTCCCCAATAACGAACCATGGTTATAGGATCGTAGTGATCCTATGCCAATAGGCTAAAGAAGGGAACATTACGTACCCATGAATGAATGTACTGGGGGACAATCCTATTAAGATTTGAACGATGAGTTCAATCTCCCACGCCTTATGGATCTTGAAAACTATAATGTAGTACTTGGAAAATCAAGAAAGTTGGCTTAAATCAACAGGAGAAAAGATTACTTAAGGAGCTAAGAAGGCGGTTTTGAAATCGCCAAAAGGGAGTGACGCTTGAATTGGTGAAATAAGGCTTCTAACAATTGCCCTAAGTTTGCCGACAAAAAAAACATGGGTCTTCATTCGAGAAGGACATGGTATAGGGGTCAATCATGCAAATAGGACACAAACAATTTCCTTAATGCCAATATGACAAATCACCCACATATTCCAAAAATGCCCCCGCTAGCCCATGAAAGTGCCCAACCCACCCCCCTATGAAAGTGCTTAAACCCCAAAACCTAATGAAAATGTCTAAATCTAAATCCTAGGATACCTTATGAAAGTGCCTAAACCTAAACCCTAGGGTACCCTATGAAAGTGCCTAAAACCCTAGGGTACCTTATAAAAGTGTTTAAATACTAAAATCCTATAATTAGAAAGTGCACCCTAAATTTAAACCCCAGGGTATCATTTGAAAGTGCCTAAACGTAAACCTAGGGTATCCTATGAAAGTGCATAAATTACTAAAATCCTATAATTGGAAAGTGCACCTTAGTGCCTAAACACATTATACCTTACTCCAAAGAACCTAAACTCCTAAAATTAAACCCCAAATTTAAACTCAACCCCAATATTGAAGAGAGGGAGAATTAATTTGTCCCAACTAGGACCATGCATGAGGGAGAGAGAGTCACGGGTCAGCATCAAAGGAAAAATTTGCAGTGAGCGGTCGCTTTTAAGGAATCAATAGTCGGTCAGCACCAAAGGAAAAAGACGAAAAGTGACGGGCTGGCTATCTTTGTATTCCCTCCGTCCCATTTTGATAGTTCCATTTGGAGATTCTAACTTTTTAAGGGAACATATTAATTACATCAAAAAATATTCAACTTTCCATTTATGCCCTATCAAAAGGTGATTTGATTGATGTAAGTAGTTCTACTTTAATTTAAATAAAAGGGTAATAATGTCATTTTACTAAGTTTCTATGATTTATTTTGGAAAGTGGACTTACATTTTGGGACGTCCCAAAATGGAATAATGGACTATCAAAATGGGACGGAGGGAGTAATTGTTTTTTACTCCTTGTCTAGTATTGTCCTTGAAACCTCAAAAAATTCACATCAATATATTAGAAGCCTTAAAATAAGTTAGGCCCGATTAAACTTCATTTAAACCCCCAAACTTGACCTTTTGGCCAATTGTCTGAAAACACATTGTCTATAAGATTCCCTTTGAGAATTTCCGTATACACAACTCAAGTTCCTCTTCATATTTGCTCCAATATAATTTGATACCTCACTACCACAAGATTGCAAAGAAAATCCTTTCTTCTTCAAAACACCAATTGATACGATAAAAAAAAAAAAATAGATTACCAAGAACTTCTCAAATCTTAGGGTTCTTTGGCTAAATAAGTCACTTGACTTATTTTTTTGCCTTTACACAAAAATTTTCCGTATTCGTTAGTTTCGCGTCAAACTTTTATGGATTATTGGTTTTTCTCGATAAGAGGAATCGAAAAAATAAAAAATTATGATCCAAACTTAAAACATTTGAATGAAGACAAAAATCAGTTAAAAAGCAAGATTTTTTTGGCTTTATTAAAAAAAATTTGAGTTTGTATCATGATTTTTTTACTTTTTCGATTCCTCTCGTCGATGAAGAATCAATAATCCACAAAAATTTAACCAGAAACTAACAAATGCGAAAAAAATTGAATAAAGATAAAAAAATAAGCCAAATAACTTATTTATTTAAGCGTAATGGTTTTTCCATTTTTATGTAATCAAATTAGATTAGATGGATTTGTGTTGTGTGTGAAAATTCTCCAATAGGCATTTTAGTTTGACGATGGGGAAGTCAAAATAATTTAGAATTGGTAGGGATCGAGGGCAATTGTGCCAATTTTAAATACTGTGTAATTAGAGCCCGTGGCAGGAACAAATTTGTTCCGTGCAATTAACAGCTTTCATATACTAATATATAAGGACTTAGGTGGGTGTTGTTCATTATGCACCGTGATGTGCACTCCTCGGACATCCGATCATGTTTTGGACAGTTTGGATATATTCGGTAATTTTAGTTTAATTTTGATTTACTTTTATCGGTAAAAAAGGCATTTTAGTTTGACGATGGGGAAGTCAAAATAATTTAGAATTGGTAGGGATCGAGGGCAATTGTGCCAATTTTAAATACTGTGTAATTAGAGCCCGTGGCAGGAACAAATTTGTTCCGTGCAATTAACAGCTTTCATATACTAATATATAAGGACTTAGGTGGGTGTTGTTCATTATGCACCGTGATGTGCACTCCTCGGACATCCGATCATGTTTTGGACAGTTTGGATATATTCGGTAATTTTAGTTTAATTTTGATTTACTTTTATCGGTAAAAAATCAAAACACATCCGGACCATCCAAAACACAATCGGACTGCCCAGGGGTGCACAACACGATACATAGCATCCAAGTGCACAGCGCCCACCCCATTTCCGCATCTTAAAATTTATATAGACCATACGTATGTTGTAAAAAAAATGTTATTTAGGTTTGACAGTTTTATTCTATTCGTTGTTGTTGCCTTCAATCTCTGTCCTAGACGTCATCTGATTTTATATTTTCCACAGCCACATACGAAAATTAAAAATCGAACTCTTGGTCCATTGTAAAATCTTAGTCACTAGATGCCACCTGTCCTTGTTCATGAATTAAAATGTGATTTGTATTACGTTGACAATAAAACCCCCCATGAGGTTAAAACGGACTCCTCGACTAAGTCACATAATTTGAGCGGGCGGGCGTCAGCGGGAGCGTGAAAGTGTTTGAATTCAAATGTCAAACTACTAAAATTTGTAAGAACAAGAATTGAGAGAGCAAGCGCAGTGCAAAGATTGAGAGTAAGCTTATCTAAGATGTCATTTTCAACAAATAAAAAATCTGAGAAAAAAATAAGTAAGAAATTCTCATACTATTATAATTTTGCCAGTTGTCTACATACCCGCTTAAACCAAATTTCTGACACTGCACCAACCTTTCCATATGGTAAAATCTTATTAACCACCACGAGAATCTAGTGCTAACTGGCTGAGGAATGCTACGATACATGAAAACAAAACATGAAATGGGACATGAAAGTGCATCCCAATGGGTGAGATTCATCCGGTCCCATTTCATGTTTTGTTTTCATGTTTCCAACACTTTCCCTTGACTGGAATTCTATTCCGAGTCCAACACTTATTTGAGTGCAATTAACCTTGGGCACCGAACACCAGTGAAAATTTTAGATAGCTTGATATATGTTGTTGGGCCCACTTCCTAATAGCTTAAACTTTTTGCTAATTTAACACGGTACTAGAGCTCTGGCTGGAAGAAGTCTTTGATTTAAATTTATCTGTTTGCATTATTTTTCACCCCTTCGTATTTTGTTTAGCTAAACATTTTCATCTCCATGTGCAATAAGACAGGGTAGCAGGTTAAAAAAGATTTTCCTAACAGGAAAGTCTTAAAATCCGTTTTATCGGAAAACGTGAAGAATTGCCATTTCTTAATAAAGAGTCATGCTAGGGTACACCATTTTGGTGTACACCAATTGTACAACGCTTCTGTGGGACCTAAAATGAGTCTCACACAAATGATCGGAGCCGCTCAATATTTTTAAAATATTTTTTAAGGACCTCTGTAAGAAAATTAGCTCATTCTAACATCGGCAAGGTTTCGATTGATTATTTGCCCAATTTCCTATCAGTAAATTGGGCGCAGAATTGATCGAGTCATTACCGGTGTTAAAATGAGCTAATTTTTTTACGGAAGCCCTTAAAAAATCATTTTAAGAATATTAAGCGGCTCTGATCATTTGTATAAGACCCAAAATGAGTCTCACGGAAGTGGTGTACATTTGATGCACACCAAAATGGTGTACCCATAGGTTTTCCCCTTAACAAAGGGACAAAAACTCAGTTCCCTATCGCCCACTTTTTACACCATTCTTCTTTAATCTTTACAATCCAATTGTAACTTATCCGTTACGCGATGACGCAAACAATTAGGTTTAATACGTAGATCGTGCTAACGGGCGCACCATTGCACCCGTTAAGGATACAAAAAGGTATATTTATTGGGTTCTATTTGTATTATAAAATACACTTTTAAAGTACATTTGTACTTTGAAATATATTTAAAAGTATACTTTAAAGTACAATTGGGACCAACAAATGTATCTTTTTGTATCCTTAACGAGCACAGCATTACACCCATTAGTATTTCCCAATAATTAATACTGGGGTACTACAAAAAGTCTTGGCATACTCTGTTGATTTCGCAACATTTAATTAGTCAAATTTTATATTTGGTGGATATGAATGGAACAATTCTTCAATAGTAGTTTTTTATTTTTCTTGACTCAGTCAATCATCTAAATGATTCTTTGATAATGCCAATCCAACAAAATGAATACTAAGAGGATGGGATTCGGTTATATCGGATCCAATCCGGTAAAATTCCGATGAATCTGATCCGAACTTTTTGTTTTATGGGAACTTGTTGCATGAAGATGGTTGTGTTGTTACCGGTGGAAATAAAGTTCCATCTTTAGCAAAATTAACCTAAAAAGGGTCGTTGCAGTGGTTAATCGATTTGTCTCGATGAAGCTTATCATCCCAAGGTCAAATGGTCAATCTCCTTGACGGTGATTTTTTCTTGGGGCCACCACACTTCACACAAACACGTGAAAAGGACTGTGAGAGGGATTAGAGAGTTTAGTTCTCATTGGGACACTATTTGCTTACCCAAAATAAGAAAATTACTTCTTGAAGCAGTCCTCTCTGGTTAATTTCATCATGTTATGAAGCCAATAAAATTGATATTTAAATACTCCCTCCGTCCCAAAAAGGATGTCCAAAATCATTATTCATGCCTCTCGGAAAATCATCTATATTTTTTAATGTATGATGAATTATTTATACAATATGGATCTTGTTTGATAGATCTTGCTTAGTTTTACTAAACAAAATAAAAAGTATTGTAAAATACAAAATATAGATGATTTTTTGGGAGACATGAATAGTGGTTTTGGACATCCATTTTGGGACGGAGGGAGTATATTTTTTATGGATGGCATCTGCGGTTTTACCCCAACAATTTGTTTATGAAATCAGCTTCTTTGCAGCCCTGTGACGACTGCACAAAGCAGTTTGCATAGCAGCTCAACTATCGAAATCGCTCATATTGTAGACCTCATCGAATAATACGGGCTCGCGGGAATTCAGGTTGATTGAACACCATTAACCACTTGATTGGGATATTTTAATTTTATACAAAAATAGTTAGCTTGTCTATTTTTTTCCAAATAAAAGTTTGTAGATCACGTAGTTAAATATTTTTAATCTTGGAATTGTCAATGACTCTACAATCTGACCATAAAATCTGACAAGGACTACAATATGACCGTCATGGACTGTCAAGTGTCAAAGAGGTAAGCGGGCATGGGGTGCTGAAACGCGTCTACATGTAGGCCGGTATTCTAGCTGTTGGATAGTTTTCAACGGTCTTGATTTCATTTTGATGCTTTGCAAATCCAAGCCTTTCATCGCTAAAATAAAATTCGAGTCGTTGATTGTCAAGATCAACGGGTCAAATGTCACACTACAGAGGCGCACTACAGGAGTGCCCCCCTACAGCAGCTCCAGACAAAGCTGACCCTGAGCTAAAGTGAGCGTTGGCCGATTTAGGCCCCCAAAAAACTACTCCCTCTGTCCCAAAATATTTGGCCAAAAATACTATTCACACCTCTAAAAAAATCATCTTTATTTTGTAATTTATACTACTTTTTTACGATTTGAAATTTTTTGTTTAATAAAACTAAGCAAAGTCTATTAAACAAGACCCATATTGCATATATAATTCATTATACCTTAGAAAATATAGATGATTTTTCGAGAGGTGTGAATAGTAGATGTGTGCCAAACATTTTGGGATGGAGGGAGTACGAATTTCAAGGGCACCCATATTATAGTATCCCTAAGTATCTTTTGTAATAAAAAATATGTACATCATTTTAGGGTTATTTTTTATTAATGAATAATAGTATTTGTTTTTGAAAATGTAATTTACCTACTTATATTTTACTTATTTAAAATTTTGAAAAATGCCTCATTTTGATTTTTTCTGTAAGTCTCTGAAAAATCAGGGCTGGGCTCCGGATCCAGTTTACTAAGTGATAAATGCCCATTAAATATTAATAGGAAAACTCTTGAAAAGTCATATGACCCATGAATCACTATAAAATAACTACAGTATAAAAGAATGTATTGGGAGTGCCAACTACCTAGGGATCTATAAAAAGTTCGTGAGAAACTATATTTATATAGGAACTCCAATAAATTGGTATAAAACCTGGAAAAATTATATGGTACAACACCACCACGTGGTATCCCAATGCCATTATCCACTATACATTTCCCTGGAATAAGAACTAGGTGCCACGAGAATATGTGGTGTCTAAAGGTGTGGGGCATGTAGTGGCGGCGCTTCAAGATCACTGAATACATTCATGTACCTGACCTTATGCATAACATCTATGTTGTTTTTTTTTTTTCCCTCCATTTTGACGGTCATGTTTGGGCTATCTTACTCCGCACCTCGACTAATTTCCTCCCCAATACGATCAAAAGCAGGTCATGATTCACTCCGAGATTAGGAAATTATAAAAAATTACTTCCTCTGTTCCATTTCAAGTGACCCATTTTGGGAAATGTGCATTTTTGTGGACATTAAAAAATGTACTTCAATAGAATGTTTTTAAATTTTTTTTGCACCAAATTAAAGTACTCAATGAGCACTTTAATTTGGTATTAAACAAATTAAAAAATTATATAGATAAATGTATTTCGTAAATGTTCAAAATTACACGTATTCTCATAATGACCACTTAAAATTGGACGGAGTGAATAGTAATTTCTTGTCGCTAAACCCAATAATTGAAATCTGGTGAATTGTGTGGGTAACAATTACCAACCAACTAACCCTTGGCGTATAACATCTACGTTTACTTTGTCATTCAGAAAACTGAACTTTGAAAAGTATTTATATAGCGTGTTCCGGTGACAATCTACTGGGAAAAACTATTCTCTGTTTTTTTTTCTATTGAAAAGATTGCAGTTATTTTCAACCTCCCCTACACAGAATGGAGATTATATTAATACAGTATATGGCCTGCAACCGAAAGAATTCTCAAGTTTTTCGTCTGTTTTTTTGGTAGGCGAAATACAAATAACGTGGTGGTGTAGGGTCGGTGACAGAGTCAGGATTTATGTTCGGGAGTGATGTTGTTTGACGGAAGTTTACTTGTATTTTTAGCGAAAATATTAAGTGCAAATTCAAGCTTCATCATGGGCTTTATTTTTTATTAAACCATAAATAAATGCTTGATTCGATTCTCCTATAGCTTTTAAATGAAAGTCTTTGAGATTTTTTTTTATATGGTTCGAAACATTCATCTTTAAAATGTTATTTTTGCATTGGTTGTGTAAAAAATCAAATTAATTATTTGGATACTAGTAGATGCTTAATCTATTAACGTAAAATAGACTCTCTCTTTTTTTAAACCGGGGGAGCTCTGCCACCACGTATGACCACCACATTTGTATTCCATGTGTATTTTGGTATCATCTAACGTCTTTTTAATGTTATTCAAGGTGTCCGGACCCGGACCAACTTACATGCACATCAATTAACTCTGGACGACTAAGTTCACCGAACGATAGTGACGTCTAATATGTATCAATCACACAATATATAAAAAAAAAAAACCATGGAACTACGGATGGATAAAATAGACACAAAATGTCTAAATGGGATAGCGTAGCAAAAACTGGTCATTACTTGGAGTATAAAAATTCAAAGTGCATGACATGAGCTAAATTATGACTTTATCAAGCTGACAAAACAGACCCTCCAAAGAAATACACAGACTTCTCAAGAGAAGAGTCTCATCTCTCTCTTTCTCTCTCTCTCAAATTGCAGCCTTTCATGGCTGCTTCTGTATACCTGTGCAATTTTCTGTGTCGACCGCGGCCATGTGCCTCTTTCAAAGGCTTGATATTCATACCCACAAGTTTAGCTCTGCTCGCCTCTGTTTTAATCTTCTTCTACATCACTTCTACCTCCAGACTTATGATTAATCTAAGTGGAAACGACGATGATCAACTTCATGTAAAGCATCTACCCTCCAAACCAATGATCCAGATTTCGATTTCCCAACCCGGAGAAAGTTCTGTTCTTGAATTTCTCATGCCAAATTCAGCCAAAGGTGGTGATGAAGCTGAAGATGCCTTGGACGACAGAACGGAAGGAGCTGAGAGTCGATTGGAAGAAGAAGAAGCTCCAACCAATCCAATAGGTATGCGAATTTCGTTTTTCGGTAATTTGCATTTCCCAAACAGACTAGAAGTTCTTTTGCTCAATTTAACGTTTTAAATATTCAGATGGAGTTGATGAAGTCACGGATGCCATGGATAATGGAACGGAAGAAACTGAGAATCGATTGCAAGAAGTTGTTCCAACCAATTCAATAGGTATGCGAATTTCGTTTTTCGACAATTTGCACTTCCCAAACACACAAGAAGTTCTGTTGCTGAATTTAACATTTCAAATAAATTAGACGAAGTTGATGATGAAGTTACTGATGCATCGGACAATAAAATGGAAGGAAATGAGATGCAAGAAGAAGTTCCAACCAATCCAAAAGGTATGCGAATTTCGTTTTTCGACAATTTGAACTTCCCAAATGCGCTACAAGTTCTGTTGCTCAATTTAACATTGCAAATATTTTAGACGAAGTTGATGATGAAGTCACTGATGCCTCGGACAATAGAAGGGAAGAAACTGAGAGTCTATTGCAAGAAGAAGTTCCAACCAATCCAATAGGTGTGTGAATTTCGTTTTTCGGACAATTTGCATTTCCCAAACACAAAAGTTCTTTTGCTGAACTGAAAATTCAAAATATTTCAGATGAAGTTGATGATGAAGGCAGTAATGCCTTGGACAATAGAACAGAAGGAACTGAGAGTAAATCGGAAGAAGAAGTTCCAACCAATCCAATAGGTATGCAAACACACTACAAACACACTAGAAGTTCTCTTGCGTGTGGGCTTTTTGCTCGGTGGCAGATCTGCTGTCCCGAAAATCATGTCCAAACTCCCTGTCATGTCCATCCGAGCCGTTCATCCAGCAATCAACGGTTCAGATTCGCAGATGAACATATATGGAACAGGGAGTTTGGGACAACGGATCCACTTCCTTTTTGCACTGATTTTTTCTTTTACATTTGCACATTGTAAGGTGATTGCCATTTCTAGACGACTGACTATATGGCTTGTGACTTGTTTTTAAAACCTTGCACAAAACAAACAGACATTGCTTGTTTTGAAAATTCAACCCCTCCAATACGTGCGTAATTCTTTTCCTGTTTTGATTTTGCTGAAAATGTAAAATAACCAAGTAAAAGCAACAGAATTATAAAATTAAGCATTATGTGAACTTGTTAATATTTTTTCTCTGGGAATTGATATTGACACTTCCTTTTTTGTTTCTATTAGATGAAGTTACTAAACTATCCTTTTGAAAACAAGAGACAAATGCAATTATATAGTATAAGGGTGGTTTAGTAACTTCACCTAATAGAGATAAAAAAATAGAGTGACAATATCAAAATGGAGTGTCAATATCAATTCACTTTTCCTATCGAAGGTATCCAGGAAAGGCCAAATGGTAAGGATAAACAACAGACTTTTAAACGGCAAATGGTAAGGAAAAACAACAGACTAATAAATGATTGTGATATTGGTAACGATGGAAAAAAAAAGTGGTGTTAAGAATTAAGATTTAACTTCCCGTACCCACTAGAATTTTCCTTTCCCGAATTTGACATCTCAAATATCTCAGTTGAAGAAGATGATGAAGCTCCTGATAATTCCTTGGACAATAGAAAGGAAGGAACTGAGAGTCAATTGCAAGAAGAAAGTCAAACTACTCAAATAGGTATGTAATTTTTGTCACCTGCATTAATCGGCATCGTTACTGTACCAAAATTATTAATTAAAACAAAACAATTACAACTACTCTATAGGATAGTGGCAAAAGTCCAAGTACCATTCCACAGGGACAAGAACACGTCTCGATTTCAACCAATTTTTATTCCAATTCAAAAGCGAGTTTTGATTTTTTGGACTAAATTCTAAACTAAGAAAACAAAAAGAATTGTAGTTTCGGAAAACAGTTAGAAAAAGCTCTAGGGTTTTGAAACGGGTTTCCCCTTTGTAGCTTGATTTTGCTTGGTCAACAACTATCCACTCAAATCAAAACAAGATATTCACAAATAATTGATTGGCATAGACTATCTTCGCGTAGCACAAGCCGTATCTAAGTACGATTCGCCCAATAGCACGCCTTGTCTTATAAAAGTATAGCCTATCTCAACCAACTCCGTGAGTCAATAACAAACCATGTAGGCAAGTGTTTGAAATCTAGACTACAAATACGAGAAATTGATAGAAAGCATTCAAGCCTTTCATTAGAAATGAAAATTTCCTTGGTTACACATCAAAAGATTTGAACGAATACACATTAAGAGCACAAGAAAAACTCAAACTACTTGGAAGAAACCTTCGTCTAACCCTAGAGATGGAGTTTAGCCAGCCATGGAAGGAGGAGTCTTCAAGTTCTGTTGAACAGACTTCATATTCTCTTCAATCCCTTTTTTTCTCCTCCTTTCTTGCTTTTTTCCCCCTTCTTTTTCTCCTTTGCTTAGCCCCTAAGCAAGTTGTCTCTTCAAAAATGACCCAAAGGGCCTTATATCCTTCACATCCAGACTTGGCTCTTCATGCGTCAAAAAGGTCAACAACTGCTGCCGAAGTAGGTTGGATATGTCCGGTTGGATGGTGCAATCTGTCCGGTTGGATTCGGATATGTCCAGACATATGAAGTCAATGTAATCGGACAGCAAAATAATCCAAGTAATCTTTTGATATGTCTGGACACATTGAAGGCTCTTTTGTGGACTTTTCACTTCAACTTGATGCTCATTGCTGCTATCACCCATCCACAATTCCTAACGCTTGCCGATCAGCTACAGGATCATCATAACCGGCCCTCAACACCTGCAATGAAACTAACATGCATAAGTATCCAAGTAACATCAACATGGACTTATAAAGTATAAATTGGGAAGCTCAAATTTGAACATTTAAGCTCCTATCACGTTCTAAGATGAAAATATTGTTCAACTACAACCTTTCCCATGAACCCATTATAAGTTCTGCTCATGAATTTTGATTCTTCTCTATTTGTCTACTTGAAGTTGATGATGAAGCCCCTGACGCATTGGAAAATAGAAGGGAAGATACTCAATTGCCAGAAGAAACTCCAACCACTCCAATAGGTACACACATTTTGGCTTTTGCCTTATGTTTTGATTTTCCTTGTACTTTTGCATTATAAGTTTATTGAAGAATATCGAAAATTAATTGGTGGTGATGGAAACTATTCTTTTTCTTGAGTTCTTCTAGCTGGAAATGAAGATAACCAAGTAAAAACAACATAGACCTATAAAAGCCTTACGTGAAAGTGTTACAAATATTTTTCGTCACTCTTCTTGGTATCTAGAAAAGGCAAAAAATGGTATAATCGAACACAACAAAACATAAATGCTTGATTTTTTTGTTTTTTGGAACTTTTGTAAACGAGTTGTGATTAATTGGTAATGATGGAAGAAAAAAATGTGCTATTCAGATTTAACTTCCCGTTCTCACTAGAATTTTTCATTTTCTTGAATTTCACATCTCGAATATATCAGTTGAAGTTGATGATGAAGCTCATGATGCCTCGGCCAATAGAAAGGAAGGAATTGAGAGTCGATTGCCGGAAGAAAGCCCAACTGCTCAAAATGGTATGTAATTTTTCATTCAATAACATTAATCGAACCTTGGTTTTGATCCCTTGCTTTACGATACGCGATACATATCCCGATACGTTTTATAAAACTAGAAAATGATACACGATTCAAAGCCTTGGTTCTGATCCCTTTGGCCAATGGGTTCTGCATCACAGAGTGATGGCAGGGTGTTCAACTTTCACTTCCCCAACCCACTAGAGTTATGTTCTTTAATTTCAAATCTCAGAATTTTCAGACGAAGTTGATGATGGAGCCCCTGATGCCTTGGACAATAGAAGTGGAGGAACTCAGAGTCAATTGCACGAAGAAGTTCCAACCAGTCAAATAGGTATGCGAACTGTTATTTTATTTTATTTTAGATTTCTGAGACATTTTGTTGAATATTGTGACTTTATAAAGCATGTGCAATGTTAATTAGTGGTGATTTAGTTCTTTTTCTTGATTTCTTAAAGCTTAAAATTTAATGGAATTAGGCCAAGAAATGTCTTCAACCATTTTTTGTACATGTTAAATTTGTCATCGAGCTCATCTGAATTTGATTTCTTTTTAACTCCATCATGGTTCTAATGGCTCAGGAAACTCTCCCAACAACGAGAACGATGTGTTCCACGACGGATCAGACATCTTTTCAGAAAATTACAAGGAAATGAACAAAAGTTTGAAAATTTACGTTTACCCCCACAACCAAAAAGACAGCTTCGCCAACGTGCTCCTACCGGTGTCTTCTGAACCAGGGGGAAACTATGCCAGCGAAGCTTATTTCAAAAAAGCCCTCATGAAAAGCCATTTCATTACAAAGGACCCCTCTGAAGCAGACTTCTTCTTCTTACCCTTCTCAATTACAAATATGAGGAATGACAAGAGGATTAGCGTGGGTGGGATCCCAAATTTTGTGAGAGATTACATGTATGATGTTAGGCATAAATACCCTTACTGGAATAGGAGTGGTGGGGCTGATCATTTCTATGCCGCTTGTCATTCTATTGGGAAAATAGCTATGGGTAAGGCTGCTGAAGTTAAGGACAATTCCATTCAAGTGGTGTGCTCTTCAAACTATTTTGTGAATGGGTATGTTGCTCATAAGGATGTTCCATTGCCTCAAATTTGGCCCAGACAAGGGAATCCTCCAAGAGTTGAACCATCAAAAAGGTACCACTCAGATAAAAAGTGATATTAATACCCTTGAACTTTATAATTACAAACAATGCGACATTTTTTTTTAATTATAAATGAAGTTGATTTCAAAAAAAATTTCTCCCAAAACAAGTGCGACATTATATTTATAACTAAGGTGTCAAACCAGCTTATGCACACATTAACTAATCCAGCACGTCTACTAGCAAGGAATGCGACATTTTGTTTTGAAAAATAGTTTCTAAATATCACATTCATGCAGGAAGAGGCTGGCCTTTTTCGCCGGAGCAAATAACTGCCCGGTGCGACAATACCTCGTCAAAACGTGGCAAAACGACACCGACATCTTCGCCCACGCCGGCCGCCTCAAGACCCCATACGCAACAGAGTTCCTAAGGAGCAAGTTCTGCTTCCACGTCAAAGGCTTCGAAGTCAACACTGCCCGAATAGGCGACGCCATGTACTACGGCTGCGTCCCTGTGATCTTAGCCGACCACTACGACCTCCCATTCGGAGATATCTTGAACTGGAAGAGCTTTTCTGTTGTTGTTGCAACAGAGGACATTCCACTGATGAAGAAGATTTTGAAAGGTGTTGATGGTGAGGAGTACTTGAGGCTTCTGAAGAATGTTGAAAAGGCGAGGAGACATTTCCAGTGGCATAGTGAACCAATTGATTATGATGCTTTCCACATGGTTATGTATGAGTTGTGGCTTAGAAGAAGTTATGTGAGGGTTCCATTGTCTTAAATAACAGAGAAACCCTTACAATGGAGTTCCCTTCTGCCATGTTGATGAAGAGACCCAACGAGAGGTCGTTATCTGTGTGATACAACAGAGATGAGACAACAGGTATATATCCATGAATACAAACCAGAATGATACTGTTTCGGCGGACTTTAATAAGCTTGGAGGGTTAATAGCTTTCGATTTCATTTTTTTTCCTTTTAATTTTCTCTATTTGTATAACATCTGGGTAGACAAATGATTTGGGGTTTCATCCTGGACCCTGCATTGGGGTCCCCCTACAATTTTACTATCTTTTAAATATGCACATTGAATGTTTGTATAGTACTGTATTATTTATTCTTCACAGGTAAAAAAAAGTTAAATTGGAACCCAATATCCTTTGATTTATTTCCAATGACACTATTCTTAGAGCAATGTTACACATTCAGATCGATACGTGTAATGTGATAGGTAGAGGCTTGTATAAGACTAGCTGTTTATTTAGCCCACTAAAGCACACGGTCCGATCTTTACCAAAATTGTATTGTAGAGATGGGAAGTGGGCTCGGCAGAAACTGCACAAAAAATGTGAACCACTTATGCAATGCTTAGTCCGCGTACGGATACGTAAGCGTGAAAGCGTCTTTGAAAAACATCTCAAACTATTAAAGTTCACGAGCGCAGTAGTGAAAAACAAAAAGATAGAGTCGAACAAAGGACATTCTAGGATTATGTGACTAAGATTTGTTAGGTATTTGATTTTGATGATGCTTTGTTGAATTTCTATTGAAAAAATATTGTGGTTAGAATTTGTTATTAACTGATAAGTCTTAAGTCTTCTAATCACTTGTTAAGTTGTTGGGCTAATATTATTTACAAGATGCAGGTACATGGATCAAAGTTGGGCCTTGATGTATAGAACCTCAAAGTTGGGCCTTGATTTGTAGAACATGATCTTTCTTTGGACTTCTGTTACAATTCCATTTTGGTTCTACCTGACTTCGTTATACCCGGCAAAGAAGAGGTTCCTAGGCAGGAGCCTGAGATGAGATATAAAAAATGGGACAGAGCTCCCCTGTTTCGATTCTACTCTGTTTTATTTCTCTCTCTAGATTTTAAACTTGGGACCAAGCTTATTGTCAACATTTTTTTGTGCTAAAAAAATATAGGATTCTTACTTACACTTGCATTAATTATTTCCCTAACTCAATTTTGAATTTGCAGGCACTTTTGATAATAGCCGAATTCAAACGTTTTGATATTTGAAAATGTGGGATTCTCAATTAATGGGAGTTGAATTTTTTGGATTTGAACGTGTATGCCTTTAATTACTTTGTTTATCAGATTTTCTAAAGCATAGCCGAAAAGGAGATACTCAGTTAATGCAATGAAACGTTATAGCCGTAAAGAGGAGACAAAAGGCTTCAAGTGGTGTACGTTAAATCGGCTGATAGAAATCTTCTGAAGCATGGGGATTTGGCTATATATATAGAGAGATTTCTTCAAAAAATACCAAGTCTTAAAAAGAGCTATTTACACAAAGCAAGTTCGAGCAAATCTTCTGATATTGAGAGAGTATATTTCATTGTAGTATTCTTTTTACTCTCTGTAGTGTTGAGCCACAGTTGTAATTTCTCAGAATCAAATCACCACTTATCCCACCTTGTGAGAAAGAGAGCCATATCCACTGTGTTTCAGTTAGGTTTGGTATCTCTCCAGCTATATAAGTTAACTGGTCTGCGTGTACCAGTAGATTGAGAGTTTGGATGTCTGGTCTGAGTGTACTGGAGGTTTGAGCTTTGAGAAGCACCAGTGTTGTAAAAGAAGTGTTGGCTTCTGTGAAAACCAACAAAGGAGTTTAGTACTGAGCATAATGGATACAAGTGAGCGTTCAGGGGAACCTTATTGAATAGTGGACTAAGCGATTTGCTGAACCACTATAAAATTCTGTCTTCATTTCAGTTTAATTTGTTTTCACCCCCTCTAGGTTGCAATATCAAGATTGATAGAGCGGTAAAGGGGAAAGGTTTGTTAACTCATCACAGGGATCCTTGAGGGCAACAAATGTTGAGGGTGTAAAGGTGGACACCCTATTTTGTCCAATACACTTGTTTTCCACTATTGCTGACTGTGTAGTAGTTGCAAGTGGAGTGATAGCTCAGTTGTGGGCACCATGTACTTGCATATGAGTGAGGTTTAAACCTTATTAAAACAACTAACAATACTGACTTTCGTGGAGGAAAAAAAACTCTATAGTATTGGAGATCGAGATTATTTATTGGTTCGTGATATGAGAACGTTATATTATATTATATTATATTGTTGTTGGACGGACCTCGTATCTATCTCCCACCACGAAGAAAAAAAAACTCTGTAACATCTGCACTGAGTGATTAATATCGATGTTGAGGGTGGGAAAAGGGTTAGAAAATGAGTGAAAGTGATATAGGATACGTACCTAAGTAGTACTTGAAAACTGCCTCAATTTTTTTTTTTTCCTTACAATCGTAACGACAAGCGAATCAATGATAACACAATCATAAAAAAAAAAAATTCAATTAGACATTTTATGTAAGTTCACAAGTTCACTTACATTATTATTACAATCATAGTACTCATCCCACATTATTACAATTCAACTCACAAATATCATTAGAGATACAGTTTGCAAAATAGCTGTCCAAGAAGCAAACCTCACAAAAAGGCTCAAACATATGAATACGAAACACTAACAAGTTTCCAATGTGAGGTCAAGCTCACATTTGAAATTAATAAAACGATTGTAGCTGAAAACACAAACAAACTTGGTAATTAGAAAACATTCTCCTTCTTACTCCAACGCAGTCTCGTCTCACCCGCAACTTTGAACATGCCCATAAATTCAGCGCAAACTACCGATGGACAGCGGAATAGCTATAGTTGTGCAAGTGATTGCCTGGAGGTTGCACAAAATATATTGATTATCTTATTTAATTTTGTTTCTACTCTGGTACAGTTTTACAATTTTCTGATTTCTTTCCTCGAGACCAATGATTATTCCAAAAAAATTGACCCAAAACCAATAAAATAAGAAAAAACTACCAAATTGACTCGATTAAAAAGACCAAAATATTTAGGCCAAAGGGTATACTTCAAATAATGATAATTCTTCAATAAAATCTAGCGACATGATTAAAGTTTTCGATTAGACTCAAGCGGGTGTTGCTACAGTACACACCCCCCAAAATTATTCCATATGAGATTTTGTGACTCAAAATATGAGATTTTGTGACTCAAAATATGAGATTTTGTGACTCAAAATATGAGATTTTGTGGCTAAAGGTATAAAAGGTCGTACCGTATGCACCCTCATACGGGTAGTCAGAAAATCTCATATAAGTCCACAAAATCTCATATTTAAGTCCACAAAATCTCATATGGTCAAATATGGTCAAATATGAGATTTAGTGGCACAAATATGAGACATGTCACATCAATACATATAAGTCACAAAATCTCATAATCTCATATTTGGGCCACAAAATCTCATATGGATCAAAATATAAGATTTAGTGGCACGTTATATGAGACATGTCACATCAATATATATAAGTCACAAAATCTCATATTTCACCATTATGGTCATTTTGTTTGCCACTTGTACCACATTCCTAATCCAAAGACAAGTGGAAAACTTAGTAGCTAATAAAAAAAACTAAATATTTGAAGCAGACAAGTGTTTATAAAGTGACACAAGAACAAGTTAAAAGTCCTAACCTCCATGGATACCTCTTTCGTAGAAGTCCCATTTTGGAGAAACTCTAAATCTTCATCGAGATATATTTGCTCCAACATTGGGAATGCATCCTGCAACAAAATTGATGTTTTTAAATCATTAATTAGTAGCTAATTGAATCATTTGTGCTAATTGAAATCAGCGATTCTAATAGGAGGAACTACAGATCCACTTCACCATCAGCTAAAAGGATTACGAGAACAAGAAAATGGGTAAATTGTACCATGATGAGCCAATTCGCTCTATTACATGCATGGTCGTGAACTTATACAAAACCTATAGGAGAAGAAAAAACGTCATAGAGTTATTTTAAGCATGACACTGGAATTGTCCGCCATTTTTCCACTATCCCTCCTAAAACTAATTTGTGTTGATGAGAGCTTTAATTTATGAGGTTCGACATCGTAAGTAGTGGCAGATTACCAAACAAAAAAGTAAGTAGTGGCATTGTGTAACAAAATTGATCGGAACACTCTGGGCCCAACGAACCCTCCGTCATGATGACGTTGTGCCCAAGGGATCCAAACCAAACACACACAAACACACGCACACAGATAACACAGAGTATTTAACATGGTTCCCCAAAATCAGGTATGTCCACGGCTAAATCGGAGCAATCTCGGTAGAAATTGAGACAAACTTTATAAAAGGAGGCTGTTCTCCCTACACTCTCTCGACAGACGGATTTGTACATTGCTAACCTCACACAAATCACTCTCTCTATGGTGATGGCGTGATGCCTTACACAGAAGACCCCAAGGCTCTCTCTTATATAAGCTGTGGTCTTGGCATTATACAAAGACACATGTCTCCAATAATTCAACAAATGACACACTCGCGATTCGAACCCACAACTTTCTGACTCTAATACCACTTGTCGGACTAATTTTCACCATTTCTCCTAAAACTAATTGGTGTTATGAAGGTTTTTAATTAATTAATTAAGTCTATTACGGCCTTCGACATCGGACCTGAAAGTCTATTTTAGGGAGTGACATTTTCTAACCAAATCCATGGGAGCACTCCGTACCCTTTAATAATATATAATCATTTTAGGAAACATTATTCCTTTTTCAGAATTATTGAAATTCTGTTGGTTTATCAGATACTTATGGTGGAATTGATCTTTCATGAACATAGGAATACTTCTCAAATTGTAATAGTGGACATCAAATAGCAATGTAGATACAATATACACTATTGAGGAAATTTATACAGAATGTTAAAACAGAAATTTCATTTTAGAAGATATACTAAGATTAATATTGTGACAATTTTACTGACATTCGGTTCCAACAAACAACTGGAATTTCATTGGAATCTACTTGTGTTGTTGTATGTTAGCCCTAAAAGTGTGAAACAGAATGTTGCATGTATATGTATATGACTATAGTAATATTTTCTAGTGGGCTTCGCTTTTCGTTAAAATGATAAAATTTGGTTTAACTCGATTATGGTCTTCAAGTGAAAAAAATTTAAAGTAATATATTACCATATGAACTGTTCTTTTATTAAAATGTGATATTTATATTATCTATATAAACTATAAAGTAAATTGAATACCGGTAGGTGCCTAATTGAATTAGGGTGGTATCAAATCAAAAATTTATTTGACGCATAGGGTGGGTTTGGTACCACCCTAACCCCTATGGTGGCTCCACCACTGCTATCACAAATCCTCGATGACCTTACAATGATTCAAAGAAGGAAAAAAAAAAAACAGAATATGTACCCATAAAATGATAAAAAAATTATCACATTAGGAAATAGGGGAAAATGATAGCATAATATATTGGGTATGATACACTTGTCAAAATTGAAAAATTTACCAAAATTGAAATTTTGATTGAGTACGTCAAAATCAGAATGTGAGAATGGATAAAATAAAAGATAGTATATGGGAGCTGATTTTGGGGCTCCCTTTTTTGATTCAAGCACTCCAAAATTTAATGAAGTTACAAAACTACCCTTCTCAAAATATAAAAATTACTGGAGGCACTCCACCCTAAAATTATCTCCTCATTTA
>JAXBDA010004232.1:0-30002 GCA_036023075.1 Gaultheria prostrata | reverse complement strand
TCGGCTCATTTATGGAACGAGCCTAATATTGAGGTTCAAGTTCAGTTCGTTTAGTAGACGAATCGAACTCGAACGAGCTCTTACCGAACCGAGCCTCGAATAGTTCGCGAACGGCCCAGTTCATTTATAGCCCTAGCAATGAGTGGGGAGGCTGCTCAAATTTATATACTAGTTTTGGAGTTTATAATTAACCAATATGGGGCAAACTCTAATACTCCCTGCATGTGCAATCCCCCGACCCGCAAATGGAGAGAGAAACAATTGATCTATAAAATTGAGATTATAACGAAACAAGGTACACTTATAGCACAATCAACGGGGTAGTCAACCAAGAGAGTCTTGTCCAAAAGCCTCCGAAAACCTAGCTCCGATACCATGTTAAAAGCATCCAACTCAAAACCAATTAGCAATGAGTTGAGATGCCTCCCAGGTTCATATACTAGTTTTGGAGGTCATAGTTAACCAATGTGGGACAAGCTCTAACAATAATGTTGCGCGGTTTATCTTTACTCGTACAGATTGAGGTAGCGAGTCTAGTGACTAGTTACAGATGTATTGTATACTGGTTAGCCATCTAGAGCAACTTCCACTTACTTTTAACTGTTCTATTTCATCCAAGGACCCCTCCTTTTACTAGTTATTTCGGAGAAATATGATGTTTGATCAACTTAAGTTTCATGCACATAATGAGGCTATTAAGTAACTCAACGGTTGGTTTGCACTTAAATGTCGATCGTTCTAGAAGTTATCAAAGAGTGGAAGAAGTCTTCTATCAAGTGTAATTTGTTCCTCACCGTATACGCAAATTGCATATCAGGTTTATGTTTGTTGTGTTAGATACTCTCTAGTCTCGACCTGCATGGCCAACCCATCCTAATTCAGGGCTGGGGCTTTTTCACCATCACCAGATTGATATCTAGATAGGTAAAACCAAGTTTTCCCATTGGTTTGGTCAAGATTTCAAGTCAACCTCCGACATTCCAGCGTTCTTGACCACTACAGCTTGGTTGTTTGTATATATCCAAAATAGAAGAAAAGTGGGAACGTAAGCCTTGAGATACTTGTAGAGCTCCCCTAGCTTATTAGCTATTACCATTCTTTATTGAGTATGAGGAGAATATGAGGGGATTCAGTTGCGGCCGTGATGCGCTCGCAACTCATTTGCAGACTACGACATATATAAGCCCTGATTGTAGCATTCAGTCATGGATGACCACATTTTGATGATTGAATACAAGTAAATGAACCTAGGATGGCAATTTTGATCCACTGCCGTTAATAGTTATTATCATCATCAATCCTCATGAATTAGACGACCTCACTTTCTGTTCAATTTGGTAATGCTCTGATGTAGGTAGTAGCTAGTAGGTATTTTCATAAAAGTGGATGTGCACAGTAAAGACTAAAGACATAATGTGGGTGGTGAACAGTATATTTGAGTGCTTCTGTTCTGAGAACATCTAGATCCCACGTTGTCTGGTTTATCTGAGTAAGGTACCGATAGCTCCTGAAGAGGAAGACTAAGTCCCCTATGTGGGATGTGCAGTGGTATCCAACATAAACCAACACAGAAGACTTCTCTCTCTCTCTCTCTCTCTCTCTCTCTCTCTCTCTCTCTCTCTCTCTCTCTCTCTCAGTACTATTTTCCCCGCCGATCGGAATTGTGCTTCTCCCTGGTCCCCGACGCCTAAATCTTGTTCTTATTTCGATGTTTCTGACCATAAACATCGGGAATTTCCGGGTGGCTTGTCAGATGGTATTCGAATAGCCAAGGAGCTAATGCCAATCTCCTGATTGGTAAGATAGAAAAAGATGTACTTGTTCGACAAATACTAGGTACCTTCTATTGAAAAGTTGTTATTGATTTTTTCATTGACTATCAGAACTTCTTTTTGTTTTTTGAGTTCTTATGTCGGATGGGACAGCTTCTCATCTTCAAGTTAACAAACAAAATGTTATTTGCCATTTGATGAAGCATAGGAATGAAAATTACCACTTCATCTCCTTATTTTATGGTCTTGCATGATGCTGATGATCGCAATTTCAGGTCCTCAAGGACCACAACTGCAGAAGGTTCTAGAGAGGCTAACTGGACAATATACTGTCCCAAATGTTTTCATTGGTGAGAACGGCTTTTCGAATGCATACTTGGTTTTATTGATTGTTAACTGTGAGGAACTCGTGTTGTTTGGCATTATGGAGAGGATTTGACTTTTGATACATGTCCTACCTTTGCTGGAAGGGGATGGGGCAAAGGATCCCACTGCTCCCTTTTCCTGCAAATATTTTAGGTCACATCTCATCACTTAATGGTTTCTCGAACAAGGAGTCAGATTGGATTTTTCTCTGGGATAGTTTTCCTGCGTAAGGAGGTACCTCTGACCTTAGGCATTAGATTGCAAGCACAAAATCTGATACCAGACTGTTTGTGGTGACCAAAGGGGATCTCCTATTCAGTCGTTCCTCCTTTTCTTAACTATTTTTTAAAAGCAAACTCCCTTCTCCTGTTCTAACTCATAATTTCCTTGGGTTTATACGGTGCTGATTGCTTTCTGCAGAATATGCCTGACCTTAGAATGTAAACAATGAACCAACACACCAAAATCCCTACAGCAGAGATTAAATTGCACAGTTCGCATAAGAAAGGCAAAAAATAACGAGATCCGAAACTATTCGGGATAGACCTACACACCAATATCAGGTTATCCTCGCCTTTTACTACCCACATAAAAAAGGTTCGTGGATCTTCAACATGTTGTCCTTTGGATGCCACTTGACTCTATTCCTATGGAAACCACAAAGACACAGTTATTTTCACTTCTTTCTAGTGCCACCACCACCAGTTTCCAATTAACTATTAAAAATCAACTGGTCCTATCCCACTACGTAAATGAACCAAACTAAACCGAGCCTTATGACTCAATCAATTGGGGTTGGCTACATGAATTCTTTTTTTACCATTGAGCTATGTCAAGGGCTACTTGTTCACTTAGACAGTAATCTTATTAGGATTCATGTTATAAATATCTGACCGCTTTTAAACAAAATCATCTGAAAAGAAGCTGAGAGAGCACTTTTCCAATGATTGCTGAAGTATTTTTTTTCTTTTCCATGACCAGGGGGAAAACACATTGGCGGTTGTACAGGTAAACTTGTTTTTTGTTCTTTTAATGTCAATACGCTCCGCGAAGCATTTTTACCCAATGTCCATGATTTGGTTCAGGTTTTATTAATGATTGTTAATTGCTCCTCTCAAACCATCTTTCGATTTGAAAATAGATTGGAATAAACTACAATACTGTGAAACTTGATCTTCCTGGCCATATACTCTCTTTTTCTTGCTTCCACACTTCGCAAGTTCCCTGTTCGTTGCTTGAAGTTTGTGGCCAAATAATGTTATTAGAACTGAAATATGAATCTTACTCTTTTGTTGTTCTTCTTTTTTGCTCACAGACACTGTCAAGCTCTATCGAAAAGGGGAACTTGAACCTTTGCTGTCAGAAGCTGGTGCCAGCAAAACAGAAAGCTAAGCCTGTTCTTTTAAGACTGGCTTTCTTTGCTGTCCTTGGGGCTTCATAACAAGATATGCCATCTTTCTGTCTCTTTAAAAGAAGTGAAATTTTTTTCCTAGTGAGATTAATTGGTTGTCGCGTTCCGGAAGAGATATTTATTTATCTCCTCAATTATATTTGTATATTGGACTCGTGAAATTTAAATGACAACATCTGTTGCATTTGAACGTTGTTTTATCCTTTGCAAGATCTGACGGTGGAAGCATGGCTTGTGATCGAAAATGGCTTCAATGAATGAACTTTTCTTGTTGTTCGGATGTACCGGATTGCATCATGGGGTAGAAACTAATTTCTGATAAAGAGAATGAAGGCTTTGCTTCTAAGCTTCATGTTTGTTCTACCATCTGGTATCTCTTTTTCCATGTTACCTCCAGCTCCAAGCTACAATTTCTCAGGGATGCCATCGAGAAACAACTGAAATCATATTGAATTCATGTAGAGTGTATTGAGATTGGGGATGAGCTCCCATGTCTTTCGGTCTTGGTAAAATGAATGTTATAGTAGCCAATGCTTTAGGTCCGAGGTGCGCGGAAGCTGGTTTGGACATCCGGTTATTAAAAAAAAAAAAAAAAGACTCGTTTTTCTCCAAAATGTTGGTCTTTGCACCAAAATAGATGTAACTTTTTTTATTACTCCAAAGTCAATGCCGTAATGGGTGTATAGCTGCCCTTAATTTTAGTGAGGTTATAAGTTTGATTGTTATGGAAAAAAAGAAGTTTGATACTTTTGTTGATGGATTTGGTTGAAGTTATTTTTCTTTAATATTTTTTTTTCATTCAATATACATCAGTGGGAGTTAGTGAGGTAGTCGAGAAATGGTCTAAAAGCTATCCATAGCCCTAAACCTCAAATGCATTTGTCAAGACTCGAGAACATAGATAACCGCTAGGCTACAAGCCCTGATTGAATTTGGTTGAATGTATATGTGATAGGAGTTCATAATTCTAATGTTCTGAAAAATTCCGTATGGATGAGGCCACATCACCTACTATCTCAATCTCTCCGTATTAAGACCAAGGTGATAGCCTAGTGGTTGTGACGATCCTTATCAGATAAAATGTTTGGATTCGAGTCTTATAAGTTACAAAATGTAGCACCCCTTCCCCTTTCCCCCTCCTAACGATTGACAAAAAAAAAAAAAAATCTCTCCGTACGTTATTTTTGCAAACAAAATTTAAGAGAATAAATCATACTCCCTCCGTCCCTTTTATAGTGTGTACATTTTCATTTTGGGTTGTCCCTTAAAAAATATGTGTTTTGAAAAGTTAGTGGATACATTTCCTATTTTGCCCTTAAAAGTAGATTCCTTTTAAAAAAGTTAGTGGATATTATTATATAGATAAAGGTAAGTAATAGAAAATAGATGTAAACGTTGTAAAAGTTGATGTGAGAGAAAAATAATTGGAATTCTCAAGTAACACACTTAAAAATTGACGAATGGAGTATAATGATTACCACTTCCTAATAAGACTTGGTTAAAAAAAATGTTGTCACATTTTTTCTTTTTTGGAATTTAAAGGAAAGATTCACAACATCATCAGCTAATATAATGATTTCATAGAAAATACAAGGATGAATCAAAACTAACAAAAATTTAGATTATAACAGCACTTTCGGCAAAAACAGGTCATCCATTTTGGTAAGAATAGAACCGATCGAGCTCTTGGTAGTGGGGGATTTCCAAGGAAAACCCAGCTCAAAAAAGAGAGAGCATGGATGAAATCATCAACAAAATAAAAGGAAAATACTATGGTTGTGTTCGTTTTGGGGTTTTAGTTTATTTTAGTTTTGCTTATAGGAGTAATGAGGGGAGATAGATAGAGAAATGAAAATAATAATTAAAAAGTAAAGTAATGATTGGAGAGAGAAATACGATAATAATTGAAAAACTAAACTAACACGCCATTGGAATGGAGAAAATGAGAGAGAGCATGGATGAAATCGTCAACAAAAAGAAAAGGGAGAATACAATGATTGTGTTCGTTTTGAGATTTTAGTTTAGTTTAATTTTGTTTATAGGAGTAATGAGTGGAGATAGATAGATTGATAAATAAGAATAGTAATTAAAAAATGGAGAAATAATTAGGGAGAGAAATAAAATAATACTCCTTCCGTCCCAAAATGATAGTCCATTTTGGGACTGCGTGCCATTTTCAACGGCTTATATATTTTAATGTGAATCTCAAAAAATATGCATTACGGATCTTGTTTGATAGATCTCATTGAGAACTTTTACACGGTGCAAAAAAAATTTAAAAATTATTTCGATAAATACATTATTTTTTAGTTTGAAAATTACACGTAATTTCGTAGTGGACTATCAATTTGAGACGGAGGAAGTAATTAAAAAACTAAACTAAACTAAAATCTCTAAACTAACACAGCCACCGGAATGGAGAAAGAGCAACGTGGTTGTATAAGGATCATCCGAAAATCCATACTCCAGGAGTGATCCTGGAAAACAAACCAGGCTCATGTTGGCACAACACCTTCGACCGCACTTGGCTGATTCTGGTTTTGGCCATGGCTTTAGTCACGAATCTCTCCTACCTAATCTGGTGCTCTAATCTTCATCTCAACAACAACAACCACCCGTTGGGATTTTCCCGCCAAACCCCCTTTCCCAATTCGCTGTTGAACCACCACCGCCCACTTCGTCGAACATGGAAATCGCCGCCGTCCACCTCCGTCACCTGCTCTGCCGCCAACAGGCCAGAAATTAGGTCCCTTCTGTTTCTCTCTCTTCTTTTGGTTCAATACTTGATCCTTTCTTTTCTTGTGCAGTGAGGTTCTTATACTTTTACATGACTGATTGTTCATGATTTGTTGATTTCTTGGTTGTGCAGTTGTATAGAATTTTTGTTATAGGTGAGAAACGTTTTCAATACAAAAGTTGTGAACGGTGAGATTATGCCAGAACCGTCCTTGATTAGAGAAGGAAGTAAGGATACGTAGTATAGTATATAGGCTCAGTAGATTGAGTTGGCTTGGGTAAGAGATCCTTTGACCATACGGAATATATACAAAGGTAGCATTGAAGGAAATGTAGATGGGTTGAGTATGTGGATTACTGATGGTGAGATAGCGCCAAGTCGACCAGAAGGAGGGAAAAAACTATTGTTTGCTTTATTGTTTCTTCTTATTGATGGAGCAAAGCAAGATAATGTTGGATGGGATTTTAGTGGGATTTGCACCGCGGGTGGGGAATGGGGCATAAGGAGATAGTCAAGGTTCAATGCTAGATTGAAAAGTTTAGGAAATCATTGTGTTAGGAAGTCGTAGAAAGGAATCTTGAAAAGTTTGCGACTAGTACAATCTAACAGAAGTTTGATATGACAGTTAAGAGATGTTTTGTGTCCCGTAGTTCCGGTTCGTTAGACCCATTTATTTAGAACCACCATATCTTCAGAAGAGAGTGTTGTTCGCAAGAAGCTTATGACTAGAAGGGATCATTTATTGATCCATCTTCGAGGACTTCAGTGGCAGAGCCAAGATTTAGGTTTGAGGGTGGCGCTGTTCTACAAGAGTCCACTGCTAATGCTGTGTATTTTTGGTAAAACTACGAAGAGAAAGGTTAAGTGTAAAATCAGGCTTTGTCGTGGACTTTGTTTCTTGTTAAAATAGAATTAAAGGCTTGATTCCATTCTCCTTGTGATCTTTAAATGAAAGTCATCGAGACGTTCTTTTTATGGTCTAAACCATTCATCTTTTAAATCGCTATTTCTTCATCAATTCTGTGAAAAAGCAAGTTGTTTGGATACCACTAAATGGCTAATCCATTAGTGTAATATAAAACTTCTTAAGAAACCGGGGTACCCACCCCCCCCCAATTGGCTCCGTCCCTAGAGGACTTGGAGGTAAAATAAGTGACCGCTGATAAGTGATAATAGGAGGGAGTAAAGGTATACCAAGGAACAGTGATTGAGTAACGAGTAATGCATATTCGAGTGTTAACTAAGGAAAGTTTATTGTAGTACAGAAACTTTTTTTCTTATTTGTCTGAAATAAGACTTCTTACATTGTTGACCTGACCCTAAGGAATATTGATGTGCATGAAAGTAGTTGAAAGTTTCAGACTATTTGAGTGGTGATGGATTTTTTGGAAGTGTATGACAGTATGATGATTGGCAGTTTCAACTTCTTATCTGACTTGGTTTCTTTTACCCAAACGTTTCGCAGTTTCAACAACTTCTTACCTGACCATTTCCTTTTACCCAAATGTTTCTGCACTCAGGTTCTGTTTTACAAGTGAGGCCTCCTTGTAATCATCATTTTGTTTCTTCTTCAGTTCTTCAGCCAAGATAAGAAGTGAAGTCCTCTCTCCCTTCCGGACTGTGCGGATGTTCTTCTATCTTGCTTTTATTGCAAGTGGTTCTCTTGGAGGACTAATAGCCACCTCACAACTCATCGGTGCATTAGCAAACTCGTCAAGAGCAGCTGAAGTCCCTGACATTCTCATGGGTCTCGGCATTGATGTAGGAGCAGTTTCTATATTTGCATTCCTTTACTATAGGGAAAACAGTGCTAAGAACATTCAGTTGGCTAGACTGTCAAGAGAAGAAAACCTCTCAAATCTTAAGCTCCGTGTAAGTGAAAAAAAGGTTATTTCTGTCAGTGACTTGAGAGGAGTTGCTCGCCTTGTCATACTTGCAGGCCCTGCATCTTTCATCTCTGAGTGTTTCATAAGAAGTGAGCCTTACAGCGAGGGACTTATGGAACGAGGAGTACTTGTGGTGCCTTTTGCTACGGATGGAAATTCACCTAGTTTTAAGTTTGAAGAGAGTGAAGAGATGGAGGAGACGACCAGTAATAGGAAGAGGCTTTGGCAGCTGGTTCCTCTTTATACAGCTGAGTGGTCCAAGTAAGAGACTATGCATACAAAATGTGTTTAATTCATGTCGGTGTGTTGCAACCCCCATCCTATTAACAAAGATGAACAAATGAAACTTTTGGTTTTGTTTTGTAAACAACAGGTGGTTGGATGAGCAGAAGAAACTCGCGAATGTCTCACCTGAATCTCCGGTGTAAGTATTCTGCCATTGTTACTTGCATCTTCTTAACCTGAGGGAGCTCAAGGAATAACTTTCTATAATTGATTATAGAGTTTTCATTCCAGTTCAAATTGTGCTTCTGAACACTTCTTCACTCATTTTCAATAATATGTTGCATGGGCTCTTCTAAATTCATTTAAGTACTTATTTTGCACACTGGACTGGACACTTCGTAAGATTATTGGATAACATGGAGGCCTTTGCAACATACAAGCAAGCTAATCCGAGCTCACCATATAACTTTGCATGAAACCCGTGTATTATGAATGAAATGACGCATATTGAGCTCAACATTTTGCCCTAGAAATAAAATTGTATACCAAGAAATTTGTTTCTTTTTCCGCATTCCCATGTCCTTGGCAATGGAATTAGATGATCCAACACTAGTCACATACCTGCACCCTACACCTATTTCCATACATAGATCCCATTACGATCTTTATATTTGTTGGGAGTGTTAATGTGCATCAGCTTTGAATCATTGTGTGTCTGCCAGAATTGCGATCAGTGAATTCTTAAAAGTATATAGTTAGGCGCCGATATAAAAAATGAAAAAAAGTACATAGTTTGGCTAAAAAATGATGCTTCGTTTTTTTTTATTGTGAAGGTACTTATCTCTTCGCATTGATGGTCGTGTTCGTGGCAGTGGCGTCGGTTACCCACCGTGGAATGCTTTCGTCGCTCAATTACCACCGGTAAAGGGGATTTGGTCTGGTCTTCTTGATGGCATGGATGGAAGAGTTCTTTAAGAGGGTTCCTTTCCTCTTTGCAGTGTATCATACCTTGGTTTAACAGGTTTTGTTTTCATAAACCAATTGAGGTTAAAAAGGCCCTGAAACTCACAATAATGTGGTAGTTTGTTTGTAAAAACCATCAGCGTTATTTTTTATTTTTTTGTATATGAAAATTTGTATTGGATTGAATTTTGAATGAGCTTTTTTATTAGTTTAAGAGGTGACCACTGGGTGTCCCTTAATACAGCAAATCCTATCAACATGAGGCATTCAAATTGATGATTGATAAAATAACACTTCTCAATAGTGTACCATTCCATCCTTAATTTATAGCCGTCTGAATTTCTTAGAAGGGGTTAACGTACGCGTATTATTTCTATTACTTCTGCGCATTTTATATATTGTTATACGCTATTGAAGTCAAAGTCATATATAGCCGCCGATAAAAAAAGAGAGTCATATATACCCATGGTGAGATGATAAGCATTGGTTCGGTATGAACAATTCAAGATACTTCTATAAATTTTTAGACTGAGCTAAGCGAATATTCGCAGCTCAGTGATCTCATATTTGTGAGAGTTGACCATAACATTTAAATGCCTACAAGCAAATGGCATTAAAAAACAGAAAGTCTAGGGATTCAGAATTTATTTAGAATGGGTAAATCAATGGCCCAGATTTACTCCGAGTGAATCTGAGCCATTTATTTTCAAATTCTGGGTATATTTTCTATGTATGTAGCAGTGCTGTCATATACTCCACGAATCTTCTTTTATTTTTAGATTAATCATTCATTTTTTAGCTGAACTTTAAAAATAAAAATTCATGACTAAAAGTATAATACTCCTACTCTACAATTTAGAGAAAAATGCGGAATGTCTTTATTGAGGTTGAGTTTCTAATACAATATTTTTTATATTCTTAGATTATAAACTGTTGCATCAACTTTGACCACTAGTAGTTTAAAAATACTAGAAATATCGAATGTACTGTACCGAAAACTCACATTGAAACTTGTAATAACAATCATATTGAAAAAGAGCAATACTATGCACGCAAACTTTACATTCAAACGACTCCGAAATTATTTTTAGTGTTTTAAAATTGTGCGCGTAGAATTTAATCAATCTTAAATCTAAATCCAAAAGCCACAAAAAACGCAAGGCTTGTAGGCATCTATCTCATAGGCTCCCAAGCCTGCGTGTTTTAATTCTGTCCATCTTCGTTTTTTTTTTATCTTCGGATACCAGAGCCTGCTGTATGGTAGTCTGTCACCACTCACAGCGGAGATACCAGAGCCACATACTGAACGAAGAAGAACCATTCACCAAAACCTCTCTCTCTCTCTCTCTCTCTCTCTCTCTCTCTCTCACACACACACACACACACACACACACACACACAGAAATCCTCAACAACGAAACGCCATTGCCGTCACAGTCACAGCCACCGCCACCGTCTTTTTGAAGTCTGGAGAAGATATCGAACCAGATAGGGTTTCCGATTTTGCTGAATTCATATGGTTGTCTCTGCGATACAATTCTATTTTTAGTCTCTTTTCCATTCCCCTACGGCAACGGATAAACCCTCGCTGCCACGTCAGCCTCTACTTTCTTCCCAATTTAGTAACATTTTCCCGGCAATTTTCCCTCGCCCAAACTCCCCCTCGTTCCCCCTTTGATGTCGCTCAAGTTGCATCATCATCATCATCATCAACATAGCTTCGCATACTCCAGGTTTATGTCAATTTTCTTTTTCCATGTCTTATTTCGATTCTTTTGGTACCGAGTATGCTAGGGTTATTTGCTTCTTTTGTACCACTACGCCGTTAAATTCTGTTTGTTTTATCTATGTATATTTAATTGTTGAAATTCATGTATAGTCTCGTATGTGGGGAAAAAGATTAGTTAAGGTTGTTGATAATGAGCAGTCTGTTTTGAGTATAGATGACTTGGGAAGTATGTGAATGTGAAGTGATCAGTTAGTGCCCATAATTGGAACTTTATCTGGGACGGAAACCAGTGTAATTTTCTTATCTACATCTTCGTATTCGTATTCGGTTTTGAGTCTTACCTACGAGAACAGCAGCTTCCCCGTTCCCTTTTCCCCTCCTACAAAATGGTGCAAAATGAAAAAAAAAAAAAGGGAAACCCCAGCGAACTGTAATTGTACTTTAGTGCTTTAAGAGGTTCCTTATTTACCTGGCATGTTGTCTATTCGAAAGCTTCACTTCTGGAATGTTATCTATTCGAAAGTTTTTAGGAAGAGAACCCACTACTTACTCATGAAAAAGAAATTGAATGAGGTGAAACATTCAACTAATAGCGATGTCATGATAATTAAGAAAGGAAATTCAGGTGCTTAAGTTTTTTCGGAACTTCTTGTTGGCTCATCTAGCAAAAGAAATTGGAAATCACTTGGTAAGTTAATGAACTTATAGTATGGTGTCAAGCAGGAGAAATGAGAGAAAATGCATTCTTTTGGAAGGTGAATTCACCAATGTCACAAAAAGCGGTCATGCTGAAGCGGGCTGAGCTCCTTTTTGCTGTGGTTATACTTATGTACTTATGTATTCCATTTTTAGATTTAGTTTAGAAGAGAGACCTTGTAAAATAACTCCAAGAGGCGCTCAATGTATAAAAATTGCTAATCGCTCCTCTTTTATGTTTTTAATAATTGCTCCAACTTCTTTCGTCGATGTCCCACCTACACTGATTAACATACCGTACACTCTCTTTCTTTCTTTCTGTGGTTATTGGTCGGTACTTTGAACTAGTTAATAGATTGAGCTATAGTAAAACAAATAGAGAAAATAAGAACTTAGGATTGAGAAAGAAAAAGCACTAGTTCCTAATATCAAGAATCTATTACATATATAAGCAAAAGGAAAGATGAGGCGTAAGAGGAGTACCTGCAGAATTACCCATCCCCGTACCCACAGCCAGTATTGAGATATGCATCATTGACCTAACCATACTGTATACTTACTAGTTAGACAGCATTGTTGAAGTTCAAGTGATTCATAGCTAGAGAGGAATGGTCTTGCTAGTAGGCTTTGTCTAATGCAAGACAGAAGATGACAGGAATAACACTGTAATACCAGATTCGTACAATTTAAAAGTAAAAACACACGGTTCTTAACTAAATCCTAACAAATGTCTAGGTGATGCTGCTCAATCGGTCTTTTTGTATTGACCAACTAAAATGGTGAAACCAGACAGTAGATTTACTAGCAAATCATTCCTGTAGATTACACAATTATCGATTGTGCTATATGTCACGCAACTCTAAACTTCACATAGTGGTGGTGAAATATTTGTGTCCCTAGATGGAGCTCATTCTTGAACTCTATATTTGCAGCTCTTCAAATGGATTGCTCTCACGAAAATCAACTAAGACCTGTTTTTCCCACGAAAAGGTGTTTGACATGGATTATCTACTGTTCAGCTGGGGTCATTCAAAGAAAAGATACCGTATAAAGCTTTCTTCCGTAGTTAACGGTAATTTAAGCCTAAGCTGCAGGATGTTGGGATTTAGGAAAACTAGTTCAAACTCCTGTAAATCAAGGGGAGGACATATCGTTCCCTTTGCCACTGCCGAGGATGGTGTTACTGTCAATGGAAGTCCCCAATCAAGTCGTAGCAGTGTTGTTGATGGAACAAGGATCAAACTTGATGAATCACTTCCAATTAATGATTATAGTGATGGCCTTGTTCAATTGTTACATGATGCAGCCAGGGTGTTTGAATTGGCAATTAAAGAACAGATCTCATTATTGAGAATTTCCTGGTTCTCAACTGCATGGCTTGGTGTAGACCAAAATGCATGGGTGAAGGCACTATCTTATCAGGTTTGTCATGAAACATTTTCATTGGAGTTATTGTGAATGCTGAATATTCCCTTCTTGTCTCTATTTCACTCATGCATGAAGTGCAACTCCACGCTCATGCATGAAGTGCATCCCCACGGTGTCGTTACTCTTGTTTTCAGTTTCTGTTGTCCATGCTTTCGAAAAAGAAATATTGTCAAGCAGAACCAGAGCACTATACTTCATTAATAAAAAGCGACTTTTTGGATGGTATGATACTTACTGGCAATTTGAAACCCATAGCTAACTCATATTTGTGGTGTCCCATCCTAATTGCTTTGGAGTGTGAATTCTGAGTCATTATGCTGAGGTTTTGGCTTGAGTTTTGACTAATCGGTTCTTGGACATTTTCTTAATTTTCCTTGTTCATGCCCAACTTCGTTGATATTGGTTATATATTTTTTAGGCTTCTGTGTATGCTCTACTGCAAGCAGCATGTGAGATTTCATCTCGAGGAGATGAACGAGATAGAGATATAAATGTTTTTGTCCAAAGGAGGTACGAAATTTGTGTTCTAATTAAAATGGAGTACGGTAATGCAGCTGGTTTTTGTGTGTGTGTGTGTGTGTGGTAATGCAGCTGATTTGAACCCTTTGAGCAGGCATATCATTGAATTACATATTTAACTTACATGGGCATGTTTGTTTTTTATCTTTGTGATTGTAGTCATAAATTTGTATGGTTGGGATAAGAATTGGCCCTTTTATTTTCAGATTATATATCATCTATGACAACATATAAGCAAAGGGAAATGGTTGGTAACGAGGCTCTTGAATTATTGCAATATTTCATGTTTAGGGATGTTTTACTCTCGTTTCATTTTGGACGGGCCTATCGTGCTCCTTGATTGTTTACGGAGAATCAGAGATAGCGGTAGAGGAAATTCTAATTGTGTACTTTAACACATGATGGATCAATGATCTGATTCTCTTGGAGTGTTTTTCTGTGAATCTGTAAAAACAAAGGAAATGATTTTCCAGGTGGCTATGAGCCTTATAAATTACATGACTGAGTGGTGACTTGTTCATTTTCTGGGATCTCTCTTCTTTAGTGGAGTTGTTGATTCCATTTTTCATGAATGCTAGTTGTGTACTTTTGTACTTCATGTCTTCATTATCTTATTGCTTCCTCTTGAGACTGCTTTTTGATGTGGTCTAACCATTGCATTGCTTCAGTTTGTTACGGCAATCTGGTCCTCTGGAAAGTGTAATAAGAGAGAAATTATCAACCAAGCAACCGGAAGCTTGTGAATGGTTTTGGTCTGAGCAAGTCCCAACAGTGGTGGCTACTTTTGTTAATTATTTTGAAAGTGATCTGCGCTTTATCGCTGCAACTTCTATGTATGTAGTCACCTCCATGTTATTGAACATTGCCTATTTTTTTGAACTGGATTGAACATTGCCTATAGATTGCTTGAAAAGCTGAAGTTGCTTATTTGATCTGTTTGTTTCCCAGTTCTGGAAAAGGAATCTCCTTTGGTTCAGGCAATGCAAAGGATATAACACTCCTCATGCTGGCACTGAGTTGCATTGCAGCAATCACAAAGCTTGGCCCAACTAAAGTGTCATGCTCACAGTTCTTCTCCATGATACCTGATACAACTGGTAGATTGATGGAAATGCTGGTTAATTTTATTCCTATACGCCAAACTTATAAATGTGTAAAGGATATTGGTCTACACAGAGAATTTCTTGTTCATTTTGGTCCTCGAGCTGCTGCATGTAGGGTGGGAAATGATAGGGGACCGGAAGAGGTTCTATTCTGGGTGAGTCTAGTACAGAAGCAGCTGCAGCAAGCTATAGATAGAGAGAGAATATGGTCAAGACTCACAACATGCGAAAGCATTGAGGTCAGCAGTAATGCCTATCTCGATCATGTTAACTTAATACAACCTCTAGGTATTTTACCTCTGAATAGTTGTTCCATTTATTGAAAAGTTTAAGTATCTTATAGGCTTATTTTCTAGTATAGAGTCTAAATGTATTGTTCTACGGCTTAGGATCTCTAGACGTATGAGGTCCCTAGGATATCAGCCGTCTTCCTTGTGCCCTCCTCACCTAAACCAAACCATATTAGGATTCATGTCATAAAGATCTAACGGGTTTTTTTTTTAAGCTGTTAGCTACCTAATGCACAACCCTCCTCCTTTATCCGGGCTTGGGACTGGCTGGGAAAAAAAGAAAAAAAAGGCTTTAGGCACGACCCAGGCGGAGTATGTGCCCTCCTCACCCTCTGAAGCAAATTAATTTAGCATGGGAAAGATAGAGTAGTTAAATTAACAACAAAATGAGATACTTTAACATATCAGAAAATTGTTGATAATGTTATATTGAGGATGCTGGAATTAGTACTTGGTGTAAACGCACTCCGAAGATAGCTGGCATCTATGTTGTTGTTTCAAGCGTTAATTGTTCAAAAGTTCGATTCTAGTCCTAGAGCTATGGATATATATTCTTCAATCGACTGTCATGTGCTTTGCTGGAGGCCAAATCCCTTTTTGGATTATCAATTTAACACTAAGACAGCTACTCAGTTACTTGGCTTGTTCTTGTCTGTATCTTATGTTCGTTACTGATAGTATGATATTCTCCATGTTGAGAGGCTCTGCGTGGTGGTGTTGGACAGTTTTAGAAAACCTAGAATCAAGTTTTCTTTCAGTTGCTTTAGGAGGTTGTAGTTCTAAATTTTTAGCGTATTTGGCGATTGCTGGTTTATTTGATGGAATGAGCTGGAATTCACTCATTTTTAAAGTGGCTGGTGCTTGGAAGATGGGACAATGTTTTTGTAATTTTTAATTGGAGCACAAACATTGGAGGATAAGTTTATGGCTGAGAATTTGATGATAAAACGTAGGCACTTTTGGGGATGCGAACTATAATCATATTTGGTGAGAGTCGAAGACCAAGAAGATGATTCTGATGGTTGAGTAAAATCACGCATTCAGAGTCTCAAACTTTCTTATAACTTTTTTGGTATCGCAGAGAGAGACTATATAGATTCGCAAGTGTAGCTGGACTTTTGAAACAACCTATGAGCCCATTGTCCACAGCATGTTTAGAAATATTTATATAACTGAAATTCTATTGATTTTGGAACTTAATGAAATAAAAAATTTCCTGTCCAGTTGGAATAATTATGATACTGTAAGACTCAGAATGGTAACTTGTTTACAAAAGGTCATGATGAGCCCCATGTGAACTTCGTACTCTATCCAACTCTTCTTCGCATGCATTACAGTTTGGCATCTTCTTGTGGTTGCTTGATAGAGAAACTCCAGGAACACTCTGGAACATATGAATCATATTAACTAGTCTGGAGATGACTGGTTGGGCTTAATTGTTTTCTTTAAATGAAACATTTCCCTGTATAATTGCTTTTGGTGTTTGATGACGTGCAAGGTGTTGGAGAGGGATTTAGCTATATTTGGATTCTTCATTGCCTTAGGCAGAAGCACTAAATCATTTCTATCTGCAAATGGCTTTGAAGTTATCAACGAACCTATTGAAGGCTTTGTAAGGTATGAGTTCTGATGTTAAGTTTCAGTTGGTTTGGTCAGTATTTTCATTGCATATTAGTGCGCATGTAACAGTTATTGTCTCTTTGAAGCAGATACCTTATTGGGGGCAGTGTATTATATTACCCTCAGCTTGCCTCAATAAGTTCTTATCAACTGTACGTGGAGGTCAGTTTCTCTGAACTCTATTTTCATTTGGTCAGACACTGTTGTTTTCAATCTGAGAAGTACGTTCATATAATAGGTAGTTTGTGAAGAGATGGAGTGGCTTCCTTTTTATCCAGGCATTACAAGCACCTCAAAACGCTCTCATGGACACAAAAGTAAGCATGAAGGTCCTCCAAATGCTCAAGCCATCCCCCAAGTTTTAGATGTTTGCTCTTATTGGATCCAGAGCTTTATCAAGTATAGTAAATGGCTGGAGAACCCTTCTAATGTTAAGGCAGCAAGGTTTCTTTCCAAAGGGTATATGATCTTGTGATTCGTAAGATATTGAAATTGATGAGTTGCATGTCCTGTGATTAAGTAAACAAAGATCTCTCTATGTTTAGGCACAACAAATTGATGCAGTGCATGGAAGAACTCGCGGTTCGAAAGTAAGTTGAATTAAGTCCCGCCCTCTCTCTCTCTCTCTCTCTCTCTCTCTCTCTCACACACACACACACACACACACACACACACAAAAAACACAACGTACAATTGATAAATGCCTAGCACAACATTCTTGATTGGAGTTTATAACACATTTAATCTCTCTCTCTCTAAAGTAACAGTTGCAAGACAAACTTATTTGAGGCAATGTGGCGCAGGAATAGAATTACTGAAGGCGATCTTCAGCAATCTGTTGAGAGGATCGGATCTGGAACCTATTCCCTGACTGGGAGAGAATCAGATTCTTCTTTTGAAAAGGTAGCCCGTAGTACTGCTATTTGTCTTGTGTACTTATTAATTTGAAGAGGCTGTTCTTTTCAATACCCTAGGCCCAAATCAACAAAACCCCAACTTCCATTTTGATAATCCGTACTACATGCAACACTTTAGCTCCCTAGGGGACACCAGCAAGGCTTTGGTTGTCTTTCCTTATAAAGTGACTCTATTTCATGTTTCTCTCTTCGTGTAAACTAAGCAAACTATATATTTCTAGTTCTCTCTTCTTGTAAACTAAGGAACCTATATAGAACGTAGAAGTCCTACTAAAAGTGATTAAGAAAGATTCAAGGTATTAGCAAAAACAAATAATTCAAAAGGTCGGTATTGCAATTGGGAGAAAATGGAAAAGGAAAAGGGATGGGAGTGGATATTGCCTGTCTATATTGAGCTAAAGAATGTCATCAGCATCTTTCTACTTATTCCAAGCCATTCTTAGAAAGCACTCACTAAGTTACTTGCGTAATCTCAAATCTCTCGACGCCGAGAATCTTTTATGTGTCCGGTTAGAGGTTCGGCTTCCTTCTCCCCCAGCTTTTACCCTTCTGGGCCCCTGATAAAATAAAGAAACCTGAAATAAGAAAGCAGAGAAATTGGGCCATGTTTCCCGAGAGACTGCCTTCTCTCAGGCCAGCAGTCTTCTACTCCGCTCTATGACAGGCTTCCCTGTTTCCTGGGCTCTGCTCCTTATTCTTCTTCATTATGGTTTCAAGAAAGAAGAAACAATAACATTTGAAACTTTCAAAAAGGTAAGAAAAGGTAGGTTGTAGGTTATCCTACCTGAGCACAAGTTGACATTGCCCTCCTCTAGGAATTATGCAAGTTGTCTACCTAGCTTTACACTATGTGAGGGGATGTTGGGTTACTTGATTGGTTATCTTATATCATTGTCTTTGAGGCGTATTAGTGCCCAACATCTACCAGACACTTGCTGCGGAGGGCATCAGATTATTCAATAGTTCGATTCGTTTGCTTCATTGGACACCGGACAGTTGTTTTCGTTCTTTTTAAGAGTCTTCACGATTTAATTGGTTTTTGGTAACTTTAGCCTAGAAGGGTTTTGCAATCTCCTTAGTTTTCGAGAGTTATGGTCGTTTTTGTAACTTTGGGCTTCCATGAACCTCTCTTATGTTGGCTACTGAATGGTTATGGCATTTGCCTCTAGGCAATGGAGAGTGTTGAAGAAGCCCTGTTAAGGCTAGAGGACTTACTTCAGGAACTCCACGTGTCAAGTTCTAGTTCCGGTAAAGAGCAATTAAAGGCTGCTTGTTCTGATCTTGAGCGGATAAGGAAACTTAAGAAGGAAGCTGAATTTCTGGAGGCATCTTTTAGAGCAAAGGCAGATTCCCTTCAGCAGGTCTGTTTCTGAATTTCATTCGCCCCAAGTTGTATCCTAGGACAATTTGTTGACCGCCAGGGACTGCATTCTACCGCTTTACTTTGCTTCTGACCTAACTTATGTATAAGCTGACAAGTTGCTAGGAAAATCCACTATGCCGATTTTGAAATCTCACTTTGAGAATATTTGGCCAATTGGGCTTTTGTTTCTGTTGCATGCAATGGATTTTCACCTTAATGTTGTCATACATCCTTAAGTAATCAAACTGTAATGCATACATAATTTGAAAAGAAGCATTACCGATTTTTTATATGACCTTTTATTTTTCTCTTCCTCCAAAGTTTGGCATAGTTTGTTTTGGGTTCCTCGGAGTTGTTGATATTCAAATGCAATTAGAGGTCTTCCTACTGGTGAACAACCTGTGTTTCACCACCATTAGTGCATGCAGTTTACAGCACTTTGTCCTGTTACACGACACATTACAAAATATCCAGTCTTCTCTTCATGCATCACGAATCAGCAGCTTTTCAGCCTTCTCACATTATGTCTAGAGAACAATTATTATGTCTAGAGAACAATTACTGGCTGACTAATGACTATCAACTGCAAAATCAACCACAGGTCTCTGTCTTTAGCTTCTGAATCTCATCATTGGTCTTATTGTTATTGTGAAAGTGATACAAATAAAAGGGGACTCTGTTCACAAAATCTCTGTTCAGCAGGCTTCTAAGTCTCGGTATCGGGACAAGTATCAGTATTAGTGACACGATATGTAACGGCCATTATTTAGAACCCTGCTATGGGGCATTTTGTAAGCCATTTTCCACTTCTCCATCAAATCCTCATCGCCAGTCTCCTTTCTGGTATATTTTTAAATGTTTACTATCCTTGTGGAATCTCTATATGAACTGCTCTGCAGTTACTTTTTCGTACTGCTATTTTATAAGTAATTAAAGATTGCTTGCTTTGGCTGTGGCATTGAGATGATTAAGGCACACAAACCATAGAATTCGAATCAAAGATTGGGGAGACACACGAAAGCATCATAGGTACATTTGTTGAAGATGGAGGAACAAGGTTTAATGATCGACAATACCCACTTGAAATGTGATGTTTCCAGTGAAGTGAGCAGAGAGCTCATGCTTTCCTGGGAATGCCAGTTGTTTCGTTATCTTAGCTTTATTGCTTCTACTTGATTGTGGCTCTTCGAAGCTATATTTTGAGGCGTTTGCCCCTCAGCTTCAAAAATTATGCATTCTGTGGAGCATCCTCTTGTCTTTGTATAATTGTTCATTTCTCTTTTTCTAACTTGGAATTTTTGGATTAACAAACTAGGGAGATGATGATAACAGTCCTCCTTCCATCAGTGAGCAGCAACAAGGACATGGAAAGAGTTCCAAGGATGTGAGCAAGAGGTATATGAAACTTCTCCAGTTGATTTGAACTTCTACAGGCCCTCCACTTGATATTGACTTGTTTATTGATTGTGAACCTGATGTATTCTTTTGTTTGTTTCATCTATTTGTTGTTACCGTTCATCTGACTTCTCAGCAAACCTCGAGGAGTATGGAAGTTCCTTTTGCGCATTCCAAACAGGAGGTCTGATCCTGGGTTGTTAACTGCAGATGGAAATGTATGCGTTGAATTTTGACTGTAGTGACTTATTGATAGAGGTTTCTGTGTCGAATCACAGTCCTTGATGTTTCAATATTCTATCTGTTTTAAGTCCAGTATCAATAAAAAAGGGATTACATTTATTGATACTATTTCAGTAGTGCTGACTCAAATGTAAAGAGCCAGGTCAATAAAGAAGGGATTAAATGCTAGAGTATCATACCTCTGAATCATTTTTATTCTAAAGATTCTTTATTTAGAGCCAGGTCATTTAAACTTAGCTGACTTTGTTATCCAACTAAAAGCCAATGCTGCTGCCTTTAATCTGGAGAAGTACATGCAAATGTAATCTCTGCCCCATGTGCCCGTCTATAGTTATGAATTTTGACTTGCTGGAGAGAGATTACACTATTTCTCAGTTGTACTATAAAGCAGAATGTTTAAAAGCAATGATAACTTATAAATCGGCTATTGAAAGTACGTAATTCAACATTGAGCCTAGTACTAATGTTTCTAGAATAGCTGGTTCAAAGTTTTTTTTTTATTTCTTTTGCATGTACTTGTCATTTTGCACTTCTACATAAAATGAACTTGGCTATTCTAGATATTAATAATCTCCAAGAAGAGGTTAAAAATGCTCCTTTGACCTGAAAAGTATTTGGAATTGAATTTCTATGAACAGGATGATGAGCTTTTTCGAAAGGGTATATCGAGTAAGGGCATAGAAGACTTGCAATCGAATGAAATTCAACGGTTTGAACTGTTAAGGAATGAGCTTATAGAACTTGAGGAAAGAGTGCAAAGAAGTGCTGATGAAGCTGAAGATGAAGAGGTATCGCTCTCTGTTTTATAGATAAACATGAAAGGGACTCTTAATTCTCCTGTTGTTGTGTTTAATATATTGTCATGGTTGTATATCTCGTACCGTATGATTCATTTATTCCTCTTTGTTCCTTCGGTACTCTTATTGGTTGTTTCACCGTGGCTGATGCTAATGAGAGAACAAAGGAATTCCTAAACTGTGATTGGATACAACATGTAATGATTTCATAATGCCTCTTCTGGGTAAATTATGTTCTACTCCCTTTATAATTTGAGATTTGTGTTAAATTGTCCATTTGGTCCTTTAGTTTTCATTTGGACAATTTAGTACCTTAATTTTTCTCATGTCGCCACGTGTCAATTTAGTTTGGAGCCGTAGTTTCAGGATTTGACTGCAAAGGGTGAGAGTCTGAATATGTTTGTGTATGACCCAATCCCTTTGGATCTCACTTGCAACCACATAGCGTTGATGAATACAGTAAAAATAGGAAGTGTAAGCTATAAGAGGGAAAACCAACACAAAAAAACATTCTTGAAACTGGCAGCTCTAGATACTCTTTAAAGTTTGTTTCTTGCTTTTGATTGAGATTCTACTTGTTTTCTTATTAGGTTGCATTGATTATTTAATGCACCTGTTTCAGGAGGACATTAAGTTGAAAGCTGATATTGCCAGTTATACTTACGAAGGTGTTCGATTAGCCCCAGTCCAGAAGAAAGGAAACATCGTTGAGAAATCATTTTACAAGCTTAAAGAAACCAGCACGGTATTGAAATTTCTACCACTAGTTAGCGGTAGATTAATGTTCTGATTATTATATATCTATAGGGTTGCCTGTTTAATGTTTCATATGTATTCAAACGCTACACCTGACGAGTTCAAGTGAGATGATATTGCCTGTATGCTTACCCATTTGATGCTTCATATGTATTTCATCACATTGATAGGTTAAATGAGGAAGTGATTTAACTATTCATGAGTCATGACAATAATGTCAGCCTGTTGAAAGTGGTTTGCTGTTAAAAACCTTAAACTGATGATCATCTTGTCATTTATAAGCAGGATGTTTGGCAAGGGACGCAGCTTCTCGCCATTGATGTCGGTGTGGCGTTGGGATTGCTTAGAAGGGTCCTAATAGGGGATGAATTGACAGATAAAGAGAAGAAAGTTCTCCAAAGGACATTGACTGATTTAGCAGCTGTAGTTCCTATTGGCTTCCTCATGCTCCTTCCCGTGAGTTCTAATAATCTTGTTACTTCAATTTTATATGAGAATTTCGGGATTTCTCTAGATTTATTTGTAGCAATGAGCTCTTTGTTCATATTGTAAATATGACTGCTAACAACAGGAAAAACCCAAGGAAAGAAACAATGAACTCCATGCAGCTTTTGCTAACCTAAGTCGACTCCTATTTGGAGAAGCTTTTGGCTTTTTTCTTGTGCGTCTGTGTAACTCTTTTTTGTACGTCATCGCATTGTCCAAAATTATTTTGTCGTCGGCCACTGTTGTAGAACCCTTCTGCATTGTTAATTTATTATTATCTTTATTATTATTATTATTTGAACTGGAACATTTCTGCCATTAGTAAGACCTTTTTCTGTTGCAACTCGCAACACTTGTCATTGTTTTTTGAAGTGCTTTGGTCTCTCCTTATTTTACTGTAAATCATCAAAGAATTCAATCATTATTCATTACCTGCCTTTTCCACTACGAATTGGATTGCAAACATTCACATGTTTAATGTAGGTAATGTTCAGATAGACAGGAATTGTCTTGAACGAATAGGGTTGTGTCTGCAGCAGACTGCTAATAGAATCAACTATGGCCTCCCTGTCTAAACCACGTGTCTAGATTGGGTTCACAAGTCACATCACATGGCAATAATAAAAGCACAAAGATTGTAATGTTAATGTGGGTTTATGAGAATTTTCTAGTACCTGTTGGGTCAGACATTGGTGGAATGTGAGAGTTATTTTGAAAAAAAAAAAAACGAAAAGAACAGAAAGACCTATTTCTGTAAGAGATTTTTCCTACCCAGATGAGTCACTTGTTTGACTAACCGATTCCCATCTCTGAGCGATTGTAATTGTGCAACAGGTCACTGCAGTTGGGCATGCTGCAATGTTGGCAGCAATTCAGAGATATGTACCATCGCTGGTCTGTACCTCCAGATCCTGAGTTCTTTTCTCTTTCTTTCTTTATTTTTGTTATCTTAAGTGCTCAAATGGACCTCAAACCTGACTGTACTTTTTCTGCTTGCAGATACCATCCACATATGGGCCGGAAAGGTTATATCTCCTGAGGCAGCTTGAGAAGTTGAAAGAATTGGAAACAACTGAGGTGATCCCCCTTGAAGATGCGAAGGAATTACCCTGAATACAAGTTCCTTGACTCCCATTAATACTCAATCGTGAACTGCGTTCTTCAATACAAGGTAACCCATCGGTGTCAATTTATTTGGTTTGGAATTGGTTAGACAGTAGGGCTGTGTTTCGTACTTCTTGAGGGATTTTTCAAGGGAAAGGGAAATGTTGGCAGGAAATCAAAACAAAAAAGTTTGCTTCTTCACTTCATTTTTTTTCTTATCCATTACCTTTCCTAAGAAAAGAAAAAAAATTAAAAAATGAAGTGAAGACCCTCTGCAATTACCATTACCTTTCCTTTGGGACATAAGGCTCGGTTTGGCTTGGTTTGGTATTACCTTTCCTCTTGAAAACCCTCTGCAATTACCAAAATAAAATAAAATGGAAATCCCTTTGCAAATCCACGATCCCAACACAACCTAGGTAAGCATAGCCGAGTTTTTCACATGTGGCTGCAACTCCAGGAAAGCACAATGGCTGCAGTCTTGGGGGCTATGAACTGGAGTGCATGGCTCGCAATGGCTTAATGGGTGTGACCGTTACTCCTTAACCGTGTCTGATGTGTAATATTCAAGAGCTGCAGCTTTCTGTCGGCACTTTCCCAGTGTTATGGGTACAGATGAACAGATTATTTGGTGGCTCCGCTTCCATTCTTTTGTAATTCTTTTCTGCGCAAGTACTAGGGTCACTCTCACCCCCTGCATTTGGTGTCTCATGTTGGGTGATCTACAAGCTTTCAAGGTGTATTCGCTCTAGGCTCTAGCTACATGAAGGAGGAATCATAGGGCATTGCCTCCTAAAATATCATTGCATTGATTTTTCAGAAGCAAGTTAGATAGAATAAACAGAGTGCCTTACCTAAAAATGCCCCTCACACCCACGGAAGGATGTATGTATCACATGTTTGCATATTCCATGCTTTTTATTTTTTATCCAAGGAAATGGAATAACTACATTTTGTTTGGGCTGCGGGTTGAATTCTGCATTTTGACCATATGTCCAAGGCACCGTATTGTTTCTCACAGGGTTTTCTGCGTTTTAGAAAAGATAATTCGCAAGAGTGGTGAAAGTTCCACATATTTACTGGAAAACAATGTCCAACTTATTAGTTGGAAAAAGTCTGGTACGTACCAAAGATAAAGCGATGTGTTTTGTCAAAAGCTGTTTTGATAGGCACTTGAAGCTGCTGAAGGTTGAAATTTTATTATTTTTCCAGTTATTTTGTTACGCTGATTACATTGCGTTGGTGGGTTTGTGGCTACAGTAGATGGTTTTTGTGATGGTGGTGGTGGTGATGACTGCAGTATTGGTGGTAGAGTTCTAGTGGTTCGAGGGTACTGGCGGTGGACGTGACGGTGTGTGTTGGGTTATGACAAGTACATTTGGCATAAGAACAAGTCAACCGTTGTCCCTAGGATAAGTTGAGGTGTGCGGAAAAAAAACCGTTGTGAATCACTGATTATATTTGCTAGGATAAGTAGAGGCGCGCGGGAAAAAAACTGACGACGTGAATCACTATTTATAGTAAAAGTCTAAGCAGAGGCTTCGGAGCATAGATATTTGTGTACAGATTTTTTTTTTATTTTTTTATGTCAATCGATAGAAGAGATATCACTTACATCACATATGAAGTACAAAGTATTAATCCGGGACACTACATGTAAGAGTCCACGAGACAACCAAGTTCAACAACTTAACCAATACAAGAAATAATAGAAACAAAGAAAGGAAAAACTCATGCACGCAGGTGGGGAGATTCGAAATCCTGACCTCCTAGTGAGATACAAGAGCCCTGACCAACTGAACTAGCCCTTAGAGCATCTACCACAGCCTAAACAAAAAACCTAGCCATGTTGTCCCAAAAAGTGCAATACACTGATATAGCTAGTCAAAAAATATCACATTTACCCAACGACCATTTGCCTCACCAAAAAAACAAAAAAAACTCAATCACAGTTCATATATATATATACACAACACACAAACAGAGAGAGAGAGAGAGAGAGAGAATAACTCCGGCCAAAATTCGGCCACCACCATCACCGACCCAACACCATCACTAACCCACCGTAAATCTGGCCAAAATCAACACACACACACACACACACATACACACAGAGAGAGAATTTTCATCGCCTCCCACCGATGCCATGAAGCCAGACCAAAATCCGGCCATGAAATCCGACTAAAACCCATCAGAATCCGACCAAAATCCAGCCGGAGAAGAGGAGAGAGAGTAATTTTCACCGGCTGGAGGAGTCAAACGACGGCGACGTTGGTGGCGAGGGCTATAGCGTCTCGCTAAGACAGATGAGCCAAAAAATGAAAAACCAAAATGGCGAGGCAATGGGTGAGGCTGCTGGGTGTAGGATTTGGGGGGAAACCTTGCCATTATAGTCTCGTCGGAGCAATGGTAAGACTGATGGAGATGCTCTTAGTCATCTGTGTACAAATTTGGATATATCTGTGTTCGACATTGCACGATGCACATGAGCCCCTCAAGGTAATAAAGATTTCCCATTCATTAGATAATTTTTGGACACATCTATGTCCAGATATTTGCACTAAAATTTATGTACATTATCATTCTTCTATAGTGAGAGGTCTAGTACTTCAAAATTCGGAGGACGTGTTTAGTTAGTTTTTGATATACTCCTCACATTGAATATTGCGTTTGGTGCTGTGTCGTGCCGTTGATGTTGTATTTGTAGCATTATTGTTAAATACGTTTTCTAAAGTGCAAATGTGCAATTACTGTACCTTATCATTTGTGTGTGGAGAGGGTACGGACAAGTTACACAAGATGACACCTCACAATCACGAGCCCAATATTCGTTTGCATTTTCCTATCGGTTAACCCCACATTACATTTACATACCACTAGGGCTGCAAATGAGCCGAGCTGTTCGCGAGCAGCTCACGGCTCGACTCGTTAAGGCTCGGCTCTGCTCGGTTCGTTTACTAATCGAGCCAAGTTCGAGCTCGAGTTATGGGCTCGTTTACTAAACGAGCCGAGCTCAGCTCCCGAAAGCTCGGCTCAGCTTGCAAAAGCTCGGCTTGTTTAATAGGCTCGGCTCGTTTAAAGAGGCTCGTTAAGTAAATTAGTTTGGCTCGGCTCGATAAGGGCTCGGCTCGTTTACTACCGAGCCGAGCTCGAGCTCTAGTTTTGGGCTCGTTAAGCAAACGAGCCGAGCTCGAACACCTCAAAGCTCGGCTCGTTTGTAGCCCTACATACCACGAAGTCAAAGTTCGAATTAAGTATACTTATTCAATTTTACCATTTTGCCCCTGACGGTGATTGTGGGAAATGAAGAGAAATGTTTGAGCATCTGCAATGGACCCTATAAGGCACCATATAGTGTGAATGGCTAAAAGTTTAGCTAGCGAATGTGTAAAAATGTACTTTAGTGGATTAGGTAAATTGGCTCATTATTCTATTTATCAATAGCTCACCCTATAGATTTTGTTACCTAATTATAGAGTCAATAAATTTTTTGGACTCAATTTTCAGATTAAAAAAAAATTCTCTATTTTTTTGGGTATATATAACTTGGTTCAAAAATAGAATTGTTGCATAGGGTTTTTTTTTTTTTAAAAAAAAAAAAGAGTCTTTGCATGGCTTGGTTCAAAAATACTTTTGACTGTTGCAACTAATCAAGAATATCTCGGAATTGATTCAAATTGATTGATATCTCCGAAGCTTTAAATGATTTAAAGCTTGCATGTGGGGAATGTTTTCTTCCAAGTATATCAATTCATCTTCTCCATGGCTGGGTTCACAAAGCCATTGGTTCCCCCCCCCCCCCCCCCCTTTTTCCAGTTTTATACAGTAAAATTAGCTAGTCCATTGAGGGTACCATCCACTCAATAAGCTAATGACCACTTACCACTCCATAAGTGGGTTCTATTTTTATAAGTAACTTCCATTTAGCTATCTAATTTTACCTAATCCACTGGAGATGCTCTTATAAGTACATCACTCATGCAAATCAAATGCACACTAAGCTGATGTGGCGGATGAGGAGAAATTCATTGTGGGATCCACCCAAAAAAAATGAGTTTCTCCTCATATGCCACATCAGCTTGGTATGCATAAGTTGTGTTGTGTACCCATACTTTTTTCCGAAAATTAATCATTGCCGCGGTGTCCCAAGCCCATTCTACCACACAATGTGATGGGACTCAACATAAAATAAAGACTTTACTACAATACGCGATAGAGAAAGAGTTTGGACCACCACATGGCAGTGTTTCGAGGCAATACATGATTACTTGTGCTTGTGATTTAGCTGCTCCAGTTGAGCTATTCGGGGTTAAGGTGTCCATTATCAGTGAATTCCTCCTTACAAACAACATGATGAGCCAACGTGGTGCAGCCTCAGGGTTAAGTCACATAATGCACGTGTGTGAGTGAGAGCGCATAAAAGAGTAAGGATTATTAAGAGCATAAAGTTATCTCGATCAACTATTAAAATTTGCGAGAAACGATGATTAAGAGCAGAAGTGTAAGGACTAGTAGATCAAAGATTGAAAGCAAAAGTGAAGGGTTTTCCTGAAAGATTCCTTCTATACTAGTATGTAGTTTGCAAGGAGAGTTTATGTAGGAGAGCTCAGAGTGTGAAAAATGGTGAAAATTCATTAGGTTGTGATTTCATTTTTGAATTGAGACATATGACAGTAATTTTTATCTTATTTGATACAATCTATAAGTCTTTTCCAAAATTTAATACTCAGTATTCTATATCTTCTCATAAATGCATAACATATGTAAAAATATTAGTATTAGTCAATTACCAACAACAAACATGTTATAAGTAAACACATAAATTGATTTATATTTAATAAATAAATAAATAGAAGAGATCTATTTTGAGTCGTGGACCATTATAAGACTGAAAAAAAAAACTCTCTATAAGACTCAAAAAGAAAAATCAATAGTAAAACATAAGCATAAAAAGACAAATATGCATACCATTATCATCGTGTAATTTCATCATAGTGGAAGGAAATGATTTGACATTCAACATTACTGTTCATTGCTCGCGAATGAAGAGTTGGTTCAGTGTGGAAACTCAGACTTTGTTGGATAATGCTTAGGTTCAGGTAACACAGTCCTACTACCACCTATATGTGGTGAGACCTTAACTTCGGTCCTGACATTAGTGTAGTGGGGTCTCTTAAAGATAATGATGTGACCGTGTGTGGTGGGCCAATATTTCCTGAATGAGGTTGCAGGGTACGATATCTATACTCCCATTTTATGAAACAAAAACATTGACTTTCAGTTGCCCACTTAAAATTCCTATGCATTGCACGGGTTACTGCTTTGATTTCCTGTTTGCTAATACATTTGCTTTTAGCACCTCTAACTCCTATTTGTTAAAACCACCAATGCGATTTTAACAATTTGTTTTTAGCAGAAGGAGTATATGAGAGAAAATTGGCTTTTAACTAATGGGAAATCAATTAACTCTTAGCAACCTAGCTTTAATTAATACTTTTTTGGAAAATTGACTTTTAACATGCTAAAAACGGGAAACTCGGCAGTCAATTATGTGACGCTAAATATGCCAAATGGTGGGAAAATGCCCAAAACTCCCCCAAATGATTAATATGTTACTTCTACTTTTCCTAGATCTTGTTCAAGTTGCATGAAAATGAATCATTAGATTTTTGAAAGGAACATTTGAACAAAAAGAAAGTGACATTTCACAGATCACCTGTATTTTTTCACTGTCTGTAATGCATATTTATTAATCAAGGCAATATCGCTTTCATAGTACTATACAAAATACTAGTATTATATTCTATACTTAAATCCCAAAATAGAGACCTGTTGATAACGAAATATTTATTAAGCAACCAAATCAAAGATTGAGATGCTCGTCTCCTATTGAAAATGACTATAGAGACGTCTTGAAGATTTTCTAAATTTGTGTTATAGCCCCATGGCCATATTTTTTCCTTAGTCACTAAAAATAATATTTTCTTAACAAATACTGTATTTTTAATTTCAGAAGATTTTAATTGAGGAAACTATTTAATGGTGCTCTAACTATTTCTTAATATCAGTATGTGAGGAATGCCCACAATCTTGCACGGAGTCGTGTTTGTAATCGTTAAGTTCTTATATATGTTCTGAATGAAGCCATTTGCTCTCTGGTTTCTACTTACACAGGTATATAATCCAGGAACCACTA